>CAUYLG010053078.1:0-33998 GCA_963573385.1 Cacajao melanocephalus
CCCCTCCACTCCCCTCCCCTCCCCTTCCCTCTCCTCTTGCCTCCCCTTCCCTCTCCCCTTCCCCCCTCTCCCCTCTCCTTTGTTTCCCTGAGGCAGCTTGCTTTCCTCCCTGAAGCCAGTCACCCTCCAGGAGGTTAGTCAAGCTTCCTTTCACTGCAGTTCCAGGGTAACATCTGAAGATGGCAAACACACAAGCTGTGAGGTCCCTTGAGGCCTTGAGGCCTGGGCTCCAGAAATTGCAGAAATCGATTTCTTTACATTTTCTTTGTCAAAACAAGTTACAGGGCCTGCCCAGATTTGAGGAGGCAGAAAAGTTGGCTCCACTTCTGGTAGGAGAAGCTGCAAAGTGTTTGTGGCCATATTAATCTACCATAGTTGCTATGAAAATTGTGTATAATCTACACTAATTGACTCCACACTGCAAGGTAACTACTCTAATATTTTTACAGACAATAAACTATACCTTTGAGGATAAACCCTTTATTACTATATCCCCAAAGATGATACCAATCAGTCAGTTAATCACTCTAAAACTTACAAGCCAACTTTACTTTTAATGATGAAAAGTTGAATTTTATGAATTGTAGTCTTGTCTTTGAGGACCATAAGGATATACTGCTATTATGTCTACTGTTATTTCTACCCAATTACACATCCTGGAAGAATAATATTTTTCTTTTGTGGATCCTTTTACATTGATCAATCCTTCTATTGTGTGGCACTAGCTTACTGTAGTTAGCTACTTATTTTTATGCCTTCCTTCTCTTAGAAAGAACAAACCACCCCCAGGAAGCAGAATGAATAAAAAGATACATATTTGAATCTCTCCAACAGCCCAGTGCATTGCACATAGTAGAGGCTAAATAAATATTTACTAAATTGAATATGCTAGTCCAGCTCATGGAGAAAATATATGTCTGCATTAAAATAAATTTTAATAGTAATGACCATATTAGCTTTTCACTCAATAGATAGCAACTATTGTCAAAATAACTAAAATGCTATTAAATATAAGATCTTGAAGAAAGATGTGACAGCAGATTTGGTATTTTGACTCTTTTAAAGAAAGCCAACACAGTTTCATACCTATATGCACACTCTTGGGCATGGTGTTATCATAGAAAAACAGGAAAATAACCAAAATGCTAATTTTTATACAAAGAGTCCAGAAGGTTTCATTTGACACTGTTTTACCAAAGTTCCCGAAAGGCTAGCAGATTAGTACTCCCTTTGTTTAGGCCTGCCTTTCATCCCTGAACATCCCAAATTAGTCGAAGGTCTACATTTCATCATAGTTGGTGTCCCTGAATCTAGGATATTTATTTGCCAATGTCCTGTCAACATCGGGGTGTCTAAGAGCTATGAAAAAAAAAAAAAAAAAAAAACCTCTTTGTGTCAAAGTTCGGCCAGCTTCTCTTGGTCAAAGGTGACAGTTGCTTACTTTTAAATTCATGAACACATACTTTATTTCTTTTACATATCAATCATTCACTCATATATCTGATTCCAGTTGCTTTGTGTTGATATGTTGACATATCATCAACCTATTATCATCATCATGATAACACAGTCATTGTTAATAATTTATTCATCACTATTAGCATAATGAATAGAATTACAGTAATAAATTATTTCTTATGTGCCTTATTATATATGAACTGAACCCAGCTTTCATATGAGTAAATATTCATGAGTGCTTCTTTGGGGCTTATATACTAAAAATCAAAGAATAGTCTTAAATGTTGTCCAAGAGAGCTGTGTTCTAGCCTCTCTCTATTTTCAGTGATTTTTCTCTTTTACATTTATTTAAAAACAATTGATTCATCTGGATTAATTTTAGTATAAGGACTAAAGTAGAAATACCACATTACTTTTTTGGGTGGCTACACAATTGTCTCAATACCATTTATTGTATAATTCACCTTTTCCCTACTAATAGATAGTACCATATTTATCATAATTAAATTCTTAAAGGGTTTATGTCTATTTCTGGACTCTCCGTTTGGTTCTATTTAACAAATTACCCATTCATGTGCTAGCTTCCCCTAGGTTTTACTATTTTAATTGCTGTAGCTTTTAATGTACTAGTATCTGTTAGAGGTATTCCCCTCTCATGACTCCTCTCATTAACTTCTTTTTCAGAATGTTCATGGCTATTTTTTAAAAATTGAGGTATAAATTACATACCATAAAACTGACCCTTTAAAAATATACAATTCCAGGGTTTTTAGAATATTCACAAGGTTGTGCAACTATCACCACTATTGAATTCCAGAACATTTTCACCACCTCATAAAGAAACCAGTCACTCTGCATTCCACCCTCACTCTAGCCTTTGGCAACCATGAATCTACCTTCTGTCTCTATGAATTTGCCTATTCTTAAATATCTCATATAAATGGAATCATATCATGTGTCCTCTCTTGTGACTGGCTTCTTTCACAATGCTTTCAAAGTTCATCTATGTTGTGACGTGAATCAAAATGCATTCTAATTTATGGCCTAATAATATTCCATTGTAAGGATATACCACAGTTTATCTGTCTGTCAACTGATGAATATTTGGATTGTTTCCACTTTTTCACTATTATGAATGTAGCCTCTTATTTTAAATTTATATGTTAACCACCTAGATGGATTAGGCTACTCTCTAATAACCATCCTAATGATATGGTTTGACTGTTTCAGAGTAGGAGAGATCTTAAGCTATTGGGTGAAAGGGTTAATGAGTGTCAGAAAGAGTAGCCATTACTAATGACATAACATCAATACTTTTATTGGCATTATCTAGAGTTTAAATGCCCATTTATAAATCCACCAAGCAAACATATGAGGCCACTAAACTAGATAGGCAGGTGATTTGTAGATTTTAGCATGCATAAAAATCACCTAGGGTACTTGTTAAAGAGCGAAGTTACTTGCCTTACTCTAGAGATTATGCTTTGGATGGTTTTCGAACCATAATTTGAATCCTGATCCTGAGGTACATTTTCACCTAACTGCCTCCTTTCAGTTCATCAGAATTAGTTAAAATCAGGCTCTTCAAAAGGGACCCTATAGCAATGCTCTGGAATAGGTTATCACTTCACAACAACTTGCTAAAAAGTTTCTAGTAATGTCTCTAGCATTCCACTTAACTTAGAGCTAGGGCTTCTCAGACAAATGTGAAAACACTGAAGAAGGATCAAGCCCTTGTTTTTCCTAAGCAAACACTGACACTACCATAGGTTTCTAGAGAAATCATCTGTCCTCCGACTGAAGGGTTAGCCACTTGTCTGGTCCCAGATGCGAGCCTCGCTTCTTCGTAAAGAGTGGTGCTTTTACCATAATCACACAGAGATCTGGAGTATGACCTACTCTCTCACCATGTACAAACAGCATTCATCTAAGTGTCTAACTGTGCATGTTAATTGACAATGTGCCAATACTGTAACCCTGATACACCATATTTTTGTTCTTTTAGGCCAGAGAAGGCCGGACCACCATTGTGATAGCACACCGACTGTCTACGGTCCGAAATGCAGATGTCATTGCTGGGTTTGAGGATGGAGTCATTGTGGAGCAAGGAAGTCACAGCGAACTGATGAAGAAGGAAGGGGTGTATTTCAAACTTGTCAGCATGCAGGTACTTGCTTTCCAGGAATATGCTCCTCAGTATAGTATTCTTTAAAATATTAAAATGTGATCCAGTGAATGCTATACTGAGCAATAAGAAACTTCAAGAAGATGCCTAAAAGTCTATATCTGAGACTTTAATTCAGAATCTGTAAAGTGGTGGCACATGAGAAAATAGGGGAAAGTGCCGAAAACATCATGGATGTATTCCTTAGGGCAGCGATTCCTAACTGCCTGGAGAATATGGTCAAACTAAAAGGTCCTTTCTACCATAAGATTAGGGATGATCAGAGTTTTGGGAGTCAGAGGACAGGAGAAGTGTTTCACACTTGTCCAAGGAGCCCTGGCTCTGAGTTATATGGAATGCTGGAGACTTTACCAGAAACATTTTAGGGAAATTGTTGACAAGTGACAGCCATTTCCAGAGCACTGTTGTAGGTTCCTTTTGATGAGCCAGGATCTCTAGTGGTTGGGGGAGGTCTCATGTGATCTAAAAATGTTTCCCAAATAATCCTAATAAGACCATCATCGAGATTCATGGCTCTAGGTAGTGAATAGTTTGTCTTTTAAAAGAAAAGAGCAGGCTGGACATGGTGGCTCACGCCTGTAATCCTAGCACTTTGGGAGGCCAAGGTGGGTAGACCAGCTGGGGTCAGGAGTTTGAGACCAGCCTGGCCAACATGGTGAAACCCCGTCTCTACTAAAAATACAAAAATTAGCTGGGCATAGTGGCATGTGCCTGTAGTCCCAGCTACCTGAGAGGCTGAGGCAGGAGAATCAGTTGAACCTGAGAGGCGGAGGTTATAGTGAGACCACGCCACTGTACTTCAGCCTGGGTGACAGCGCAAGACCCCACCTCAGATTAAAAAAAAAAAAAAAACAAAAAAGAAAAGACCACTCATTCACTCTAGTTCCTAAAACAGGTTGTATTAATAACTATTGGTTTTTCTTATTATTAAGTAAGATATTTTATTATACTCAGTCACTTGAGCATCATTGCAGATTAAATAACCAAATATTTTATTCTATGAACAGATTCTACTTGTGAAAGTATATATATTTACTTTGATACAACTGTAATTAGTATGTACACACATATTTTTGTTCTTTTTTCTTAACATTTCAGATCTACATCATCCAGATGATATTATTTTAATGGGTGCTCAGCAGTCCATTTTATTAATGTGTGAAATTAGTCATTTTTCTAAGTTAGGTATTTGATCTGTTTCCAGTATTTCTCTATTCTAAATATTGCCACTGTGAGCACAAGTAGGTCAAAAAAGATTGTCAAAATTTTGCCATTTTTCTGACAAGTAACTTAACTCTTCTGTGTCTTCGTTTCTACATTTGGAATACCAGACCTACCATGAGAGTTTGCTATAAGTTAAAAAAAATACGAACATTTGTGTGGTAAAAAAACCCCACTGAAATGTTTAAAATGGTGAATTTTATGATATGTTAATTATATTTCAAAAATGCTGTTTTTTTGTTTTTTTTTTTTAAAAAGCCCCAGCACAAATTAGCTGATGATAAATGGTAGTTACTAAAATTTGCAAATTCCCCAAAATGAAAATATCACATGCAATGATGAAAAGTTTTATAACTCAGGCTTGCATTTGCCAGAAAGTGTTCTCCAGCAGGAGAGCATCAATCATAGCGTCTTTGCCAAATGCTACCATACGGCCTACCCACCATAAAGGATCTTAATCATTTCACTAGTTAGGAATACATATAATGTTACTTTAAATCCATTTTAGTTTTAATTTCATGAATGGTTACCAAGGCTCTGTGATCTTGCCCATAATGACATGTTGAATCTTCAAGTGAGATAACCACTTGGCTGTCCTATTGCCATAACCCCTGTAAGAATGACCTCTGCTTCCATTAGGACTTGGATTGGGAGACTGCCAAAGAGATACAGACAGCTCTGGCTTTTCTATATCATATTCCCAAGTTTATTTTCTTAGGAAAAGTTGTACATTTGAAGACTGAACAGTGAGTGGTCTGGCGTGATAGAAACTTATCACCAATTAGGCAATAGCTTTCAGCAAGTCATTTAACCAAACTGGGTTTTGGTATCTTCACTTGCTAAATGAGCAGGGGATGAGGTAAGATGTCCTCTGATGTTTCTACCAGCTCTGGCATTCTGTGTTCCTCAGCTCCTTTGAATGGCTCCACCTGGGTTCCCCCACGTTTCCCACTTCTAATTTGAGATTTGCCCTTCCACTTACTTGGTGAGGTTGGAGAGATGAGTGAAAGACCCATTGTGAGCCTGAGGGTTCAGGAGATGCTCAAGCTAATGCAGTACTCTTTTTTCAAGCCTTGAAGACCAACCTGGTTTTCATTCAACCTTGTTTTGGTTTTGTTTCTAAGAAAAAGTATCACTACTTTTCCATTAGGCAGGCTGTTGGCTCTTAATTTTTTTTAAGTGTATCTTAATTTTTTTCTGATTATAAAGGTAATACATTCTTGCCTTTAAAAATTCAAGCATTTTTTAAAAATCCAAATATGTATATTCTAGAAACTTGAAAGTCATCATAAACCAAATCCCTACAAATAGCCACTGATAACCATTTCATATTTATTTTTCATCTTTGCCAGGCTAAAGAGTTAAACAGGATCTCCAGATTTAACTATCTATGAGATTGAGCTTGTTTTCACATTTTTTATTGTCCATTTATATTTTTTTCCCTCTGTGAAAGTATTTGTTTTTGTATTAGGACATTTTTCTATTGTGTTATTCATAATATTCTCATTCATTATAAGAATTCTTTACATAAAAAGGAAATATGCTTTCTCTTGCATGTATTGGAGAGATTTCTTTTCCTTGCTTTGCTCCTTTCAAATTCAGTTTGTTGTGTTTGGCTGCCATAAAGAAGCTTTAAAATTGCATGTAATTAGGTTGTCAATTTTTTCTTCCATGTCTTCAGGATTTGAGATTGTTCTTTGAAAGGATATTCACCCCTATTTCCTTTCAGCATTTATTGTTCTATTTCTTACAATTAAGTCTTTGAGACAATTGTGTGGAAGAAATGAGGGGTATTAGTTTTAAATAGATACTTTTTAAAACCTGGTGGAAAAGTGGCTCCCTTGGCTTGAAGCTCAATGACCTTTCAGCTGAAGCACCCAAAATCAACAAACTGAGTGCTTTAGGTAAGGCACAGAAAAAATGCTATGAAAGAGATAGGTAATGTTCATTTGGTCATAGAAGGAAGCTAAAATCTGAATGGGCTTATTGGAAGAACTGTCTGTTGAGATGGACCTCTTGATAGCATGGATGAGATTACAGAATGGGGAAAAGTTCCAGGGAGGCATTCATGAGAGGTGGTCCAGTTTGACTTGCCATGAGTTAGATCTTTGGGGGTCCAGGTTCTGTCAGGTTGTGGGAAGCTGGGGATGATTTTGAGCTGCCCTTTAGGAAAATAAATCTTGTAGCAGTGTGGGAACAAATGGCAGTGAGAATGCAAGGGATCAGTTACAAAGTCTGTAGCCCAGGTTGGATTTTGTTGAGAGATGGTATAAAATCGGTTCAAATAAGGAAGCCCACCAAGCAGAACATATCATTGCAATGTGGTTCAAGGCAATATATGAGCACATGGGCAGTGTTCTGTCAGATGTTGAATGAGCAACTAGAAGACTAAGAGATCATAATTGGCTATCGTAGGTACAATAAGGCATTAGCCCTAGGATTGGGTTCAGGGCAGGACTTGAAGGGAGGAGCAAGAACAAGATACTACTATAAGGACTAAGACCCTGAATATGCCATTAAGATGTGTACTTGGACATGGAGGAAGCAAATAGGGAACGAGACCAAAGTCCAACTCCAGCAAGGCTTGATGTTCCCTCACCCTTACTAGGCAGTGAGCTATAAGTCCTTAAATCACCCCTCCCCATCCCCATTCCCATTATAAAGAGAATCGATCTCAAAGCCAACAATGAGGCTGAGCCTGCATGTTGGGTCACGTAGATCGAGGTGTGCGTCAGAGCAGGACTGTGACGAAGAATAATGACCAAACCCAGTCAGTTGAGGGAGACAGTTTTACCTCCCGTGGGTAGTGACTGGGCCCTTTGATTCCGCTTTCCTTGTTTGTAGCTTTAAAAACAAGCCCTTGGTAGTGTTTCCATGTACTCTTCTCCCCTTTCGTGGTGGCCATGACTTGTTCCCTGGTTTATTGCATATTGAGGAAATTCCTGTATACTTTCTGGATTATGAAAAATGTGTCTTTGAATTTTTAGAAAATATTCTTATACTCCAATTTTCTTACTGTTCAGGTGGTATTTAACCTTTCTATGCTTCTTTATAGTTTTCTAGTTATCCTTGATTGAGAAGCAGTTACGAAATCTAAAAAGCTTGACACATATAATATTCAAAATTGCTTTATGATTCAAAACTTGGAGGTGATATCCATTTGGACACACACACACACACACACACACAAACACACACACACCCACCGCACACACAGACTTTAATGTCTTGTTATTCTTTCAGACATCAGGAAGCCAGATTCAGTCAGAAGAATTTGAACTAAATGATGAAAAGGCTGCCACTGGAATGGCCCCAAATGGCTGGAAATCACGCCTATTTAGACATTCTACTCAGAAAAACCTTAAAAATGCACGAATATGTCAGAATAGCCTTGATGTGGAAATTGATGGACTTGTAAGTTGTTTTTCACTTAAATTAACTCTTTTACTTTGTAGTTTTGCTACAATTGTTGAAATTCTTGGCCTTGAAAATATTTTTCAGGCACAGATGACTGCTACTATGAGCCATACTCTTTGTAAAGAAAAAAAATTTCAAATTTTAAATGTATTTGACAATGAACTGAAATCAGTTCAAATTAAATTAAAAATGGAGTTTCAAGGGGGAAAAAGATCCAAAAAAGTAGTCTTTGTGCTAAGATGCTTAATATTAAAGTTAAATCTGACATTCATCTTTGAGATCCAGAGGTAGTAAGACTAGTCCAAAATGAGAGGCTCTGATATCTACATACTCTACTGGGTAGGATTACATTTTATTATCTATATTAAGAAACCCAGAATAGCATCTGTTTAAGCAGATTAAGAGTTTTATTTCTGTTTCACATACAAAAATCCTAGAGGTGAAAAACCCAGGTCTAGAATGGTAGCTCCACAGTCCCCATAGACGCAAGCTCCCTTCATCTTTGTCTTCACTATGCTGTCATCAGGTTCCCATCCTCAGGGTCATTTTATGATCTAAGGTGGCTCCTGAAGCCCTGCCTGTCACATCCGTGTCCAAGCAGCAGGAAGAAACAAAGAAGTTTTCCAGAAGTCCCACACAATACTATTACTTACAAGGCATTGGTCATAATTTAATCACATGGCCATACCTAATGACAAGTGAGTATGGAAAATTGAAATTTTTTTTTGCTGTATGCATCGACACTCTAAATTAAATTGGAATTCTCTTTATAAGAAAAAGAGGAGAATGGTGAGAAATAGCAAAACCGGATTTAGGAGATTATTAATTCCAGCTAACAGATAATTTTATTTACTTATTTTTAATTTTATTTTTTGAGACAGGGTCTTGCTCTGTTGCCCAGACTGAAGTGCAGTGGTGCAATCTCGGCTCATTGCAACTTCCGCTTCCCGGGATCAAGTGATTGTCCCACTTCAGCCTCCCAAGTAGCCAGGACTACAGGTGTGTGCCACCACACCCGGCTAATTTTTGTCCTTTTTGTAGAGATGAGGTTTCACCTTGTTTCCCAGGCTGGAACAAATAATTTTATTATAGAGAGGGAATCCATTCCAAAAAAAATTTCCTTATTTCAACATACGGTTTTGATATACTTTGATGTTATTTGTTGATGATGGCTGAGTTTATTTTTACTCTTGTGTTGGCCTGAAAAAACTAATCCTACCAAGAATTCATTACATCTGTTTTTATCTGCACATGCTATTACTTACTGCAGAAATTATAAGGACTCTCTTAGAGGTCTTAGTCTTGGTATATTTCTAGAAAGAAGAATAACAGTTTTACCATTTCGGAGCTTCGTTATTATAAGTAAGATAAGCAGTTTCCCGTCTTTTGCCAATGGAAATATCCCCCTTTCATTTTCTCATTTGAGAGTTATTTTGTTATCTCTTTAAACTCCAGCATTTTACAGGAGCACATCTCTTGAAGAAACTCACAGAGAAGAGGGGGAGGCAGGAAATGCTGCAATTAACAAGATTGTCTCAAGTACCATTATAGGGAGTAAACAACGTGCCAAAGGACAGGGAGAAATTAAGTCAGATTAGAGGGACCTGGGTAGACCTGTTTGCGTGTGCTGAAGAGCAGCAACCCAAGAAAAAGATTCATTGATTACGCTGGAGATAGGGAATTAAAGATAATGTTAACTAGGGAGGAAAAAAAACCGTGAAATACAGAAAAAGTGGGTAATTTGAAAGAAGAAGGCTAAGTAGAACCTACTTTTACATTCTCTGTTTTATAGAGATATGAATATAACCTTTCTCGGTGACCTCAGGCCTTTGGGATTCCATAGTCACATCTGTCTCAAGTTTAATGTTAAACTCTTCTACCATCAGAATATTCTTCTTTATGAGACCTAAATCCTGCATGCTTGGCTGACATTTAGTTCAACATTTGCTGAGAATCTTGCATGTGCCAGGAATTGGATTCGTTTCTAGGAATATAAAGACATAGTCTTTACCTTAAAAAAAGAGTTAAATACTAGAAATGGAGATATGTAAACAAAACAAATCACAAAACAAGCTGAGCTATGAAATAAGAAGTCTGCTCAGGGAAAAGTGGTAAGAGAAAAGCAATGTTATTAGTTTGGTTTTGTGAGTTGCTAATATGGCACAGAAAAGTCAGGATTCTGGGATGAGGACGCCAAGCCCATGTTCTCTAGTTAATAATGGTTTCCTACATTTGCAAAGATGTTTACCCATCTACTCAGGTGTATTGTCTCATTTGACCCTGACCTCATCCCTGTTAGAGAGGCAGGACTGCATCGTAATAAATGAAAAAACTGCAGCTCAGCTCATGTGACCCAGCCATGGCTGTCACACCAACACGGTGTTGTGCAACTCTAGAGCTGGATACCAAGGCATTTGTGCCCAGATCCTGATACCTCACAGTCTGCTGAGGCTATTATAGGAACGGGCTGAGCATACCATGAAGATCGCTTCTTGGCGAAACAACTCATACTCAGCTTATGATGTGTAATCAGTGAACATTGTTAACATTTTATAACATACTGTCCTGCTCTGTAGTAGTTTGCTGGTCATTCTCTGCACCTAGTTTGCAAGTCCCTTGAGGACAATGACCATGCCTTTTCTATGTCTACAGATCCTGGTAACTGTTGTGTCATCACCAGTTTGTCCTGATGTTTATATGTTCTAGGAAGCAAATGTGCCACCAGTGTCTTTTCTGAAGGTCCTGAAACTGAATAAAACAGAATGGCCTTACTTTGTCGTGGGAACAGTATGTGCCATCGCCAATGGAGGACTTCAGCCGGCATTTTCAGTCATATTCTCAGAGATGATAGCGGTAAGTTTGCAAGCATCACATAACAGCCTGAATTAAATCAGTTCATCAGCTGCTGCTTCTCCCAACCTCACCAACTGGCTCCATTCTGGGATTAAGCAGCCTTAAATTAAACTAAGCCAAAGTCCTTAAATCACTTTTGAGAAAAGCTGTGAGGGAAAAGATAAGTAGCCTTTGAATCACTCCAAGTTATGATATTAATGAAATTATAAAATGTAAAATCAATGAAGAAGGCATTCTAATGAGCTCTATTCATTTGGGTAGAACTAGTGTCACACAATGATCCCCAATCTGTTTATGTAGAGAAGCTGGTACATATAGCACAGGGAGATGGAGAGAAAGTGGCGTAGGAAGGGGTTATAGTCACAGAGTTTAATAAGAATCCAGGCACTGGGTATAGACTGGCCTCATCATTCAATAGCTTTTGGTACCTCAGTTTCTTCATCTATACAATAAATCTACCTCATAACATGGCTGAAGATTAAAAGAGATTGTATAGGTCACTATCTGGAAAGCATTTAAGAGTGTGTGCCTTGTAGTAAGTATTCAAAAAGTGATAGCCACCCCATTTTAGCAAAACTTTCAAGGCTTGGGGAGTCCAAGACTAAGGAAGAAAACTTATACTAGCCAATCATTCAATTAATTGGGGGATATTTAAAGGAAATTATCACAAATATAAAGCCTCCATCAAGTCCATGAAATCCAGAATCCATACTGAACAACCTTAGTCAACCTCTAACATTATCGGAGACCTTGTTGAGGATAAATAATTCTCCATCATGTTATGAGTTTATTACTTTTGTGATGTTGGACATTGGTCCGCAATTCAGACCAAAAGCCAAAAAATAAGTAAATTAGAAAGGATCCTCCAAATCTTTTAAAGTTTCAAAACAAAGCAAGCTCTGGCTCTCTTGCAATTCAAAGCAACATGGACTGTATATTTTGGGGCATCTCTCTGCCAAGCACTGCTCCAGGCACGGGGGATACAGTGGTACACAAACCGTGTCATGCCCTCAAACAGCATGCTTTCTACCAGGGAAGACATGCAGCAGACAAACAAAAAAGTAACCCCGCAAACATATAATGTGTTGAGGGATAACAGGTAGTTTAAAAGATGGGTAGGGTGATAGAGGGCCGTTAGCTGGGGGTGCTGTTTCAGATAGGATGCTCAGGAGAGGCCTCTCTGGGCTGAAGCCTGATGTAATGAGAGGTGGAGGGCTGGGGGAGGGAGGAATCAGAGGGAGCGAGGAATACACAGGAAGATGGACAAACGCTAAAATGTGCAACCACTCACAGTCCTTATGCAGAATTTCAACCTGTGTTAATAACCATGCAGCCCTAGAATTCATAAATCAGAAAGTAGAATAGAGATTACCAGGAGCTGGGAGGAGGGAGGGAATGGGGAGTCGTAATGATATCAAGTTTGGGAAGTTTGGGAACATGAAAAGTTCTGTAGATGGAGAGTGGTGAGGGTTGCACAGCAATGTGACTGTACTTAATGCCACTGAATTATACACTTAAAAATGGTTAAAATGGCAAATTTTGTGTTAGGTATGTTTTACCACAGTTATCCACACCCCACATATTTGAAGCCTAGTTTTAAACTTGTGACACCCAAGACACTATTTATGGGGGGAATGAACAAGGATCAATCATGTAATCTAAAGTGGGCATTTAAAATATTCTTTTGCAGATTTTTGGACCAGGGGATGATGCGGTGAAGCAGCAGAAGTGCAACATGTTCTCATTGCTTTTCTTATGTCTGGGAATTATTTCTTTTTTTACTTTCTTCCTTCAGGTAGGTACCCATGATTTGCCTTTCTCATCAGGTTTATAATTTAATTAGAGAAATTAATTTAAACCTAATGGAGCTTCCAAATTCTTACATTGAAGTGAATTCCAAACACGATTGGCATAAAGCTCTGCTGGAGGATAGACTCCTTATCGGGGGGAACTGTGACTTCCCTGTGTCCTAAATTGTATTACGTTACAACTTTGCCCTCAACAAACATTCATTACCAAGGAACAGGAGACCTCAGTTTACAGCAGAACATAAGAGTAACTTAAATTCAACAGGTTACAAACTGGGAAAATACAGTCCAATAGCATTCTCTCTCCTGCTGTTACTCTTTATAGAATATCAAGTAACTTCTCTGATCTTTTCCTACTTAATTGATGAACTATTTGAAAGAACATAACGTTTTGCATTCTGATATTGTAGACCTGCCCAAAATGAACTAGTGAAAATCTCTGATTGTGCTTTTCTACCTAGACTTCTTTTGAATTTCTTTTGTCTCTTTAACCCAGTGGGCATCACACAGGCCTTTCAAATGTAATACAACCCATTAAGTCAGCAAAATCGTGTTTCCTAGTCTTGCCAGCATGCTTCTCTTTTATGATTGTTTAACCAATGGCAAAAGTAAACCAAGCTTTTCGTTTAGAAATCATTGCCCTGCTAGTAGCAACTCAATGATCTGATCCAGCCCCAATCCTTGGCATGCTAGGAAGTGCAGCTAGAAAAAATGTGTTTCAGGGGCTGCAGGAACAGTGGACTAACGTGAGAACTATAGTGCTTGCAGCAATCTGCCAGCAAACAGAGGGGGAGGGCAGTCTGGTGCTGTACAAGGAACACCTGGGGTCCATTGATCCGGTGCACGGATCACCCATCCCCCTGAGTTCTGATGTGCACTCCCCCAAGTGCCCTCGGCATGGTTACCCCGACACTCACACTGTGGCTGGAGACTCACACATCCCAGGTGCCCCTGAAGTAAACCCAGCTCTGGGCATCTGGGCTCCTCTCCAGTTTGGATGTGGTAATTAGAAATAAGGAAATTGTTCCAAAGAGCCTTGGGAAGAGTACCCTGTTCTTGAATCTGAGTGCAGGTGGAGCTGTGACCAGGAATCAGCATACTCATTTGGATCTTGCTTCTAAGGACATTCTTTCTCTACACTGCATGAGCCAAAATGAATTCCTGTGTAGGACTTTGTTACTTCTGTATGCAACTGCTTTATTGGAAGTAGTAGGAACACACTGAAAGCTGTAGTTAAACACAGTATCTTTGTCACTGAGATGTTATCCTTCAAAGTTTTGAAAAATAAACCTATTTAGAATGGTTTAGAAGCCAGAACTGGACACATTTAAGATGTTTGGCCTTTGATTCTAATGCATACTAATGATTTTACAGCACATGAATTTGACATTGGGGCTTTGAATTCCTGTTTGGTCCTAGACTTTTGTTATTTGAGTAGTTGATTAACATACAAATAATGTAAAATCAATATGAATATATGCACCTGTCTCAGAATACTAGCAGCTGTAACCCACACAGCGGGTAGGTTTGGTTGCTTGCTGGGTTTCAACCCAATGACCACATCAAGGATGATTTAGCGAGAGAATTTTATAACTTGTCACAAGTAAGGAGCTCACAGGGCATGATTCCCAAAGCAGTATCTCCCCAAGCTGGAGGCTGGGTCAGGTTTTATAAGGATATGGTAATAAAGTGTAATCGAATTGGATCTTGCAATGAGGTGATGCCAGGAAGTACCATCTGACTGGATCCTGCCATGGGGTGATGTCAGAGGTTGATCTGATAGAATGCTGCCTCCTGCCATGTGGTGTCCGCTTCTTAATTCAGTCCCTGATACTTGGTTCAGAGCACTTAGGTTCCCACTGTGCTAGCATGCTTGATTCACCTGGGACTGCTCAGATTATTAACATGACTTGAGGGTCCATGGCAACTGCAAAACAACTCATAACTTTGCTATATAAAAATTGAACAAGATTGGTCTGGTGCAATTACATATATGAAGATGAAAAGAGGTAATAGCCTTTTTTCTCAACCAGGGCTTCACATTTGGGAAGGCTGGCGAGATCCTCACCACGAGACTGCGGTCAATGGCTTTTAAAGCAATGCTAAGGCAGGTAGGTGTGTGCACTGGAAAATGCCTTCTGGTTTTTCACATTTCTTCCATGTTAAGCTTCTCACTGTCCTTATTGGTATGTTGATGTGTTAATGTGCATGTTTTCCCTCCAAGGGTATTCATGTAAGGATGGAGCAGAGTCCTGCAAACTGTCCTGGTCCTTAAAGATCTAAAGACTTCTCATGGTTTTTTTCATAGAAATAGGCTTCATTTGGATAGCTTTGGCTTATTCTGTAAATATCTTTCTCCATGTAGACACTATCATTTCAAAGACCTGTATCTCCTTTCTGGATCCTATGCAGGCTCTGGTGAGTCCATTGAGACTCCAGGATGCCTTTAATCCAAGAAAAAGCTAGTTGGTAGCATTTAAGCTCATGTACCGCAATCTACCATACTAACTGTAGGTATTCTCAAATGTTAATAATTGAGTTTTGTTTATTTTTCATTTGAGGTCTATTTTCACATTAATTCACTTGTTTGTTTATTCAAACATTACTTATCGTGTACCAGACAGTGGGCTGGTGGCTGGTACTGTACAATGTATTAACTGCTCTCCTGGTAAGTTCACATTCTAATGCATGACATGGGAAAATGTGCAAACACGAATTATCTATTCTTATAGAGAATGCCTAAGAGAGGGCCAGAATATTATCCATTCAATTGACAGGAACTGATTCCATTTCTGTTTACAAAAGAGCACCTAGCAGATAGTATATTCTGATTAAATCTGTTTACAAATCTTATTTCAGTATCTTTTAAACTCTATGCAGGAAAAAATTATTTTATATGAAAGTAAAAGATGCCATGGATGTGTAGCTTACAATTAAAATCAAATCTCAGACATGCTTCTTTTTTCATCCCTGTGACTAACTGGAGATCAGACACACTTTTAATCAGTGTTTAAAAAAAAAAAAACAAAAGCTTGGTGAGAAACCAGAGCTTATTTTCTCCTGCCTAGAATATATCAGAACATGTCCAAGACACTTTCACCACCCTTTATGAGAGGCAACATTATATCAGGGCAGAAGTGTCTGTAGTGAAAGATGTGATGATTGGGTGAATGGAATGGCCACCAGCTTCCCAGCATGGCAGCCATCTGGGTGAGCCCTCTGGGTGAACCCCCTAGACCAGAGATGGTCTCCCTGCTACCAGAGAGCAGTCAGGAAGCGGGTTCTGCTAGATTCTAGGAGTGTGTGCTCAGAGCAAGGCCAAGGACTCTACACTGCTTATGAGATCTCCCCTAAATTTCCTCAGCATTGGAGCTTTGGGAGGCTTTGTCTGGTTTTCTTTGCTTGTTTTAATTTTGAACTAATATAAACATATATTTTATGCCATAGGACATGAGCTGGTTTGATGACCATAAAAACAGTACTGGTGCACTTTCTACAAGACTTGCCACGGATGCTGCCCAAGTCCAAGGAGTATGTAGACTGCATTCTACTAGTATTTTTTACATAACATGGTTTTAAATAAGCATATGACACAGCTGCACTCGTTATGATGCTTCCAGCTAGAAATAGCAGAAAGCTCAAATCAAAACTGGTGTAAATAATAAGCAGAAGATTAAACTTCAAGGTTGATTGACCCACTGGCCCCCCAGATTTAATCCAGAATCCAGGTTCCCATCATCGGCTTTGGCTTTATCCCAAGGCTGATTCCCTGTAGTCACAGGATGACTGCCGATAGCAATTAGAACTACAAGCTTCCTTATTTCCCATCCAGTGAAAGACAGTACACACCTCTACCTCAGCCACCAAACAAAAACCCTTTGCTGAAATCTAATTTGGGCTAATTTGGGTCACATGCCCGGCCCCGAACCACTAACTGTCTCCGGGGGAGACGGTGTTCTGAGCGGCCTACATCCACACCCATGAAGCTGAGGTGGGTTACTTTGCAGCTCATTGCTTCCTCACGACAGGAGAAAGAGGAATGGATGCAAAGAGCCGACTACAATGTCGCTACAGCCACTTTTGTTTTCTGAGTGGTACAAACAATAATTCATCCTTATGTGTGCTTTGCGGTGGATTGTCTCTTAGGACACATACCTTTGTAACAGGTGGTCTCTGAGAGTGTGTAAATTTCCCTTTTACACTTTTGAAGCAAATGGTCTTTAAAATTAGCCAGGTACATTGGAATTAGTTTCCTCTTTGAACATTGCATCTGTGAAAAAACACATGCATCCCCCCGTGCCCATCCACAAAGCAGAGAAGTTGATTACTTGTTTCTGGAATGTTGGTTCAGGTGGGCAGCCGAGGAATGAGTCTAAAGGCACAATGAAGAAAAGTCTGCAGAGCCTCGTAAGTGAAGCTCAGGTGTCATGGGTTTATTGTAATGAAAGTGAGCCAGCGCTAGCGCTAGCGCCAGCACAGAACCCACTCATCATTCTGACCAAGAGGCTAAGGCTGAGCTCATGGATTTGGAGCTTAAAACTACAGTTGCTCTGTTCTTTTTCTTTCCCAGGCCACAGGAACCAGGTTGGCTTTAATTGCACAGAATGTAGCTAACCTTGGAACTGGTGTTATCATATCATTTATCTACGGTTGGCAGTTAACCCTATTGCTATTATCAGTTGTTCCAATTATTGCTGTATCAGGAATTGTTGAAATGAAATTGTTGGCTGGAAATGCCAAAAGAGATAAAAAAGAACTGGAAGCTGCTGGAAAGGTAGGTCAAATAAGGTTTCGGTTAGTGTGTTTTTAGACATGTGTTTTATTTGAATTATTTGTGATATGCAGGCTTTAATAATTAAATGTTTGTGCTTACTACAACTAATAATTATCAATGGTGCATGAAATATTTTACTGTATTAATGTCTAGAACTTAAATATGAGGTGATTAACATAAAACGTTTAGCCTATAGAAAGCATTTAACATAGTTATGATAAAGAACTTCTGAATATTCAAAGTGAATTTCATTTTACCTCATATCCCAATGCTACTGTTTGAACAAATGTCATCCCTGTTTCACAAACCTTCATGCCGAAGACAGTAAGTGAATTGTTGAAGGTCGGACATTTGCTGGTATTTTTAAGAGACCCTCTTTTCTTCTTGGCTGTGATTTCTGTAATTAAGGTGGGTGGCCACCAGATGGCAGTAATGCCTCGATTTTGTGGTTCTCACTATAATGCAATTGGGCTTAACATTTACTTGAGCCTCACTATGTACCAGTTATTGTGCTACATATTTATACGCACCAATTTATTACATTTTTACAATAATCCTATAAGACAGGCACAATCCTATAAGACAGGCATGAATGTTACCCCCATTTCAGAAATGCCGAACCTGAGATTGAAACAGAAATTAGAGATTTGGCTGGGATTCAAGTTCAGGTCTAGTTTCAAAGCTCTTATCTCTACTATATGGTTTCTTTAGATGTGTTTAAGTGTGTCTAAATCTACACATAAATACATTATTTACATATACATGCACTTAAATGTTCAAATGTAGACTATACCCATGAACATTTTTAGTCTTATTTATGTAATTATTATCCTTTATTGAAACATGAGGAAGTGAAGCAGATAATAAATATGAATTGTGATATAGTTTCTATAGCATTGCACTTTACAAAGCCCTTTTAAAAACATTACTGCAACTGACCTTCACTAGTTATGAGAAGTGGAACAGACCATATCTCTTTAGGGAAGAAGGCATCAGAGACTGGGTGAGTGACTTGCTCCAGAGGTGCCTTATTCAAGAGGACGATTAACATTTGGACCAACCGTGTTTCCACTAAACCAATTATGTCCAGTGAAATCCTTTTCTGTTTTCTTGTAACTGGTATCAGCTTCCGCTGTGTGCAACATTAGGTATAATAGTACCATCTCCAGGTTTCTGTCAGAATGCACTCTACTCATTTTCACCCTGCATCGTCTCCAGGACTTGGAGCTCGCTAGGACAATATATGGTTCCCAGGACTTGGGAATCCCTGGATGTCCAGAGTTCTTAAAGATCCTCTTGGCTGCTGGCTGTGGGTACTTTAGGGCATCATTTCCTTGACTTCTGAGTGTCTCAACTAACTGCCCAACTAAGCCTGACCCTCAATCCTGCTTCTTTCCGCATTTCAGATAGGAGAATGGTCAGTTAGATGGAATGAAAATAAACTTTTCTTAGACAAGTTACATGATAGAAAACATCTTGAATCTAGTTAAGATAATAGTCTTAACCCCATTAAAAATGGCTAACAACACTGAAAATTGTCAGAATTTTGTCAGAGTAAAGCAGTTAGAATTGAGCAGTATTGAAACAAAACAAAATCTTGGGTTATTAGTTTTGGCCTTGCTACACACTGTGCAAGGATGGAGAAGATCCCCAACTTCTGTGGTCCTCACGTTCCTCCTTAGTAAAATGAGAAATTATGCCAGATACTGTCCCAAGTTCCTTCCAGCTAAAACCCTGTTATTCTAGGGATCAGAGATTAAATAACTCAGACTGGCCAGTTTAATTTTTTTAGTAGCTACTTTAACCTAATGGGGCTTTTAAAAACATGAAAGATTAAACAGTTTTTTAAATGTTAATATCAGCAGTTCAGTTTTAGTTCGGTGTTGTTTACTCAGTCAGCACTTGATTAACTGAGAATGAGGGTTGGAAAGAAGGTCCTGAGAAAATCCCAAATCACTGTTTATGTAAAAAGAAATGCTCTCATTTACCTGGGTACAGTTTCATCATCGTTGAAGTACATCAGGGTTTGAGGTATTCCCATTCCAATTTTCTAAAAAGGGCTTGGAAATGAGGGTGTCGGTTGCTGGGCAGGGAGTGAGAAGGGAAGGCTGCCTCATGACCATCTTGACCCGGGCCCTGTCTGGTCACTGAGATTAGGGGCCCTCTGTGCCAGAGCTAACCAACAAAGCAATTGACCAATGACCAGAACGTCAAGAGGAGTGCCAAGTCATTAAAAACTAGTTTCTCCTTGTGTAAATTACACAGCAGGGGTAGCAAAATAGCATAATGGCTTAGGAACATGGACTGGGCATCAGAGAGCCTGGCTTAGAATTCTATCTCTGCCACTCATTAACTTTAGAACTTAAGGCAATTCAGTTAACTTCTGTGTGCCTCTGTTCTCTCATCTGTGTAAATAGAAAAAATATTTACTTTTCAGGGTTGTGAAGCCAAGTGATATCATATCGGTGAATGAGGTAACACTTGGACGTAGTAAAAGCTCAGCAATTTTTCTCTATTCCTATAATTATTGCTATCTGTTATATCTTTATTACAAATGAAACATCCATGGTTATTCAGTCTCAAGCATCAAATATCTTCCTTTCACCTCATTACAGAAGCTGAGAACTGAGGTTAAAAAAAAGTTTTAAAGCTGTTAAAAGCCTAAAATTAATATCTTTTGCTCCCTTGCTGATGGTTTAGATGACTCAACTATAGAACTATGATTTAGACTTAATAGCTAAGTCACAATTAACAGTTTTCAAGGATGGTTTGGCTATAAGAATCAGAAAACTGCTCTGGCTGGTTTGGGTAAAAGCGATTTGATACAAGGACACTCCTCCGAAGTGCAGAAAATACAGGCAGTTTGTGTTTAAGCAGCTCTTTCAGCTACAGGCTCTAATATCTGAGTCTATATATGCCTATTCAGTTTTTCAACTGCTGTATATTCAGGCCAGCTCCTTACACATACCCAGTGTGACATCAGCCTCTGGAGCCACAGAGCCTCACAGTTCAAACTTGTGTCCAGGGCCAGGAAACCAAATCTGATTGACCCAGATTAGTCAAGTGTCTGCCTCTGATTTAATCACGGATTTAAAGTAGGCTCATGTTGTTTACAATTGGGATCTCCTTCCCATTGTGGGTGGACAGCTTTTCTAAGAAGTTATACTCAGGGAGGAAATCATTGGCAGCTCCAGCGGGCCCTTACAAAGCACAGCCTAATCCTTTCTTCTAGGACTCTGCCTTGTGAAGAAAGCCAGGCCACAAAGGGGTTGTGACTAAGGCCAGTCTAACTATCTAACTGCCTGGTGGCAGGCTGGGAATAGAACCAGGTCCTTGGTTCCCAGGCCACGTTCTTGCCCTAAGCTGATTGGCCTTCCTGGGCATACAAAGCCTTGCCTTCCATGCTTAGCACAAACAGAAGTACCAATTTTGTCATAAAGCTAGTCTTGAACATATTATGCCTTTTGTTTTTAATTTAAAGGAAATTAAAGCCTATCAACATAACCTTCAGGATATTTTTGACAGAGCCCTAGGGCTTATTTTTCATTATTTCGGAAGTAAAAGCACCACTTCTAATGGAGGTTTATTCTGTGTTACAGATTGCAACAGAGGCAATAGAAAATATTAGGACAGTTGTGTCTTTGACCCAGGAAAGAAAATTTGAATCAATGTATGTTGAAAAATTGTATGGACCTTACAGGTAATGAGCCATATGATTCCTGCTAAGAACATACTGCTTTCCTAAGTTTGAGTAATTGTCCCCAAAAGATAATAGAAGCTCTGCTGCTCCAAACAATGATATGACTATAAGGGTGACCTTGTCAGTAAATCTGTCACTGAAAATAAGTAGTTTTTTGATGTGACTACAACACAGGATTATACTTTTTACGTTTTATGAAAACAATAAGCATAGGTCTCCAAGAGGTAAAAGATACAAAGAATTGCACAGTCTTTGGTCATCGGAGCAGGCAACATGAATAACCTCTCTGGGTGACTTAGGACAAACATTTCTTTAAGGAATTGCTCAAGCCTTTATTTTTTTTGCATTGTGTAGACTGAACCAAAAGTGAGACTTGCTATTGGGTATGTTCCAGAGGAAAGTATTTCATTTGTTCTCTGAATGAGGACCAGATCCAACCTACTCTGAAGATAAAGAAACACAGCCTGTTTCAGTGGTTCATAGTTGAGCAATTCAAGAATCTCCTAATGGCACCATTTGCCACTCATTTTCACAGCACCCCAATTTTATAAATGATTATGTTTTAACACAAACAAAATTGAACACAACTTAGATGACAAGATTGCAGACTGGAACAGTAGTTTTGAACACTTGCAAATTCAAACAGATATCTTCAGAAGTCTCAATTTATGCCATGTCCTCAGTTATGCATACTTCATGTATTACTAAAGAACATGCAGCTACATCTTTGTGTCCATTTGATGTTTGACATATAAATATGTATGTACCATTAATGATGACCTATTTTTAACTTCAAGGAGGGTTAAGGAAAAATAGAAAGCTGAAGCTAATTATTAATTGGGTTATAATTTAAAGTTTCAGTAGCATCACAAATTGTTCAGTTATGTTCAGCTTTGTAACACCATGTTCACAGCCCATAAGTTAAACCATCCAAATTAGTAATACTTTGAATTTTTCCTTTTGCCAAAAATGGCTTCATATTTGAGAGTAATTAAATTATAGTTCTTTTTGGAGGATTCAGAAGCCTAATAAAGTATATAGCATGAGGTCTAATTAGAAATGGTGCAAATAAGTTATATATGGGGGCCGGCAGGATCTAGCTTGGGGAAGGACTTCTGGTGTAAACTTCGGGGACTCAACTTTGTGAATCTGAAACATGAATTTTAACAGAGTGCAACTAGTTATAGGAAACAACATAATAGTAGTAAACCACATTCAAATAATTCAGACTTAAATTCAAATCCTGACATTTTAGTTACTTTTGAAACAACAGCTATGCTTACAGAATAGGAGTTGAACATTGGAGTCATCAGATATTAATATCTAATAATATCAGTTATTTAAGGAACCACTATGAACTAGGCACTGTGCTAGACATTTATATGGTTGTTTTTAATTGTCAAAACAATTCTGCATTACAGTGATTATTTCCATTGTACAAATCAGAAAACTATGTTTAGAGAAGTTATCATTTACCCAAACTAATATAACTGGAGGTGGAATTTAAACCCAGTCAGCCAGACTTAGAAGCTGTGCTCTTTCCACTGCACAGCGCTGAGGGAGGCTGAAGAGTTGGTTACGAGTATACTGATTTGCTTTTCAGGAATTCCGTGTGGAAGGCACACATCTATGGAATCACTTTTAGTATCTCACAAGCATTTATGTATTTTTCCTATGCCGGTTGTTTCCGATTTGGTGCGTATCTTATTGTGAATGGACATATGCGCTTCAGAGATGTTATTCTGTAAGTAGCTTTAGAAATATTAAGATTATTCTATAATAAGGTTTTAATAGGTTTATGTAAAAGTTTAGAGTAGAAAAAAAAATGACTCCTGTGTCCAAAGATGAGGTCAGGGATTTAAATTTCTCAGAGTTTTGATCCTGGCAGGCACGGAGATCTGATCTTGTTAATACTCCAAGTGCTGTTTAATTTTGTAAGTGGGCTACAATTAATCAAGCTTATGAAAATGATCATAAAGCCCAGATTTAGTTGCACATATAACCCTGGTCAGGATGATGCAAATTTTCTCATTATAGAATATAGGCAGAAAAAAATCATAATTAGAAAGTTGCTGGTGACCATGGACTCAAAACAGGGTTAAATATTTTACTGTTATCTACAACCAGAACATGACCTTGAGAGTGAGCTGGGAATACTTGAGGGAAGTCTGGCAAAGGCACTCTCTCCCTAACCAGACCTGAGACGGCCTTGCCAACATTTGCCTCTCAGCCTCTCCTTTTTCCTTGGTTTCCAAAGCTAACTACTGATCTTTCTGTTTGATGCCTTCTTTTCATGATGTGCTCAGCACATTCCATTGGGTTGCAATCTAGGCTTGAAAGAGGGAAGGCACTCTTTTTAAGATCATTGAGTGTATTTCTGCTCTGATGGGATGATTTTAAAGCAGTGGTGAACAACCTTTTTGGAAACAGGGTCAAGACAAAAAAGCGAAAGTGTTTAAGAGCTGTTCTTTCTCATCCAAAATTAAAATTACCATGAAAAAATGTATCTATATAATTTTTTATCAGGATCCCAGCAGGAAACAAATGGCACAGCAAATGGGTTAATTGGCGAGTTTGCTAAAGGGTGTGTTTACAAAGACCTGGGAAGCGTTAAGATAAGCAGTACCCAAGAAGGAAGGTAACAGCCTAGCAGTACCCAGCTAGAAATAGCTACCACCCTAAGCCTGAAGGTCAGAGGAGGGAAAGACTGCCAGAACTCAGCACAGGTGCTTTCCATGGTCTTTGGTGGAAGGATAGCAACTGCACAAGCAATCTGACAAGAAAGAAGCCAAAGAAGCAAATACCCTGGCCACACTCTCCTCCAGCCTCCCTGGCCTCTGCTGCGCCTTCTATTGACCAAACACTGTGAAACCAGAGGACAAGAAAACCTTTTGATTCAGTTCATGATAGTTGGCATCCCCAGACATGGAGCAGGGGTAGAAGGTAGAGATGGATAGAAAGTGGGGAGTGATTTTGGTGGACAGATGAAACTAGCAGCTAGGGATTACAACTTAGAGTACAACTATTTATTGCATAGAAAAATATTGAGAACATTTCTGAAAGTGAAAAACCATCAGAAAGTTACATTAATCCTGCTTTTCTTTTTTTTAAATAATTGAAATGTTAAATTATGGACATCTAGGAGACAGCTTTTTACTCTTTCATCTAAAACTAAATAACAGGCAGTGCAGGGAAGCTATGGGTTGGGTATATTTCAGCCAACACGTGGGTTGTTCATCACTATTTTAAAACTTAGTTTTTGACAACCAACATTTCAGCAAGATTTAAAGGAAAGCCTTACTATACCTCTCACCTCAGCCCCTAGATACTAAAAACCCATTTTAAATATCTTAGATTTAGAAGTTTTGGAGATGAAAACTCTCCATTATTACTAGAGAACTTCCGCCCCTTTCTCTGGGGTAGTGTTGGTATCAGAAGTAAATTGCTTTGTGGAGATACAGATCTCAGGCTCTTTAGCCCTTCCTAAAAGTTGTCATAATCAATATCCATCCATCCTTTAAAGAGCATATAATTAGAAATAGAACTTTAGTTTAAGGCAATTTTTTTTTCCAGAGTGCTGTCTATAGTTATTTTACTTTTAACTTTTAGTTTAGGTTCAGGGGTATATATGCAGATTTGTTAATAGGCAAACTCATGTCACCTCATGTCATGGTTCGGTGTACAGGCCATGTCGTCACCCAGGTACTAAGCATAATAACTGATACCATTATTATTTTAATTGTAAACAAAAAGCTATTTCTATAAAGGCTTATTTTCCCTAACAAAAATTCTTTACAGTGATGATGATTATCATTTGTGTGGTAGTATAGAAGAAACTACAAACTGGAAGTCAGGCCTGCAGCTTTATTAGAGAAAGCTTACTTGGAACTGATCAAGCCCCGTACACACTTTGTGCTTCAATTCCCTCAACTCTAAAAACGAGCAACTAAAATTAGCTGAGCTCACAAATCAGATTCAGTTATAAGCCTTTTCCTGAAAGTAAAAACCTTTGGGAAGTCACAGTAGTCCTGGGAAATTAGGGGCTTCTATCTATGCAAAGGGAAGTCAGAAAGCAAGTCAGGAAAAAGCAAACCCTCAGGAAATGGATCTTGCCCCTCTCCTAGATTTCTGTTGTTACTAGAATTTTATGAAAAGCAAGTCAGGGGAGAAAGGGGATGATGAAGGAGTAAAGAGAAAACATACTGGTAAGCACTATGCTTTTAGACTTTCAAACATCACGGAGTTAATTAAATAAGCTCATTTTTGAATTCCTCTACTTCTGTCTAGGGTGTTTTCTGCAATTGTCTTTGGTGCAGTGGCTCTAGGACATACCAGTTCATTTGCTCCAGACTATGCTAAAGCTAAGCTGTCTGCTGCCCACTTATTCATGCTGTTTGAAAGACAACCTTTGATTGACAGCTACAGTGAGGAGGGGCTGAAGCCTGTAAGTTCTCTGATGCCTGATGATACTTGATCACTTTTTCGCTAAAGGTTTGCTGTCTGCCAGATTGTAGCTACAGGATAAGTTTGTGATGATTATACCAACATGTGTTTCATTTAACTTGTAAGATTTATATAGCTAATATTTGGCCAACTTGACTGGCATTTAAAAATTTTATAGGCGGTTTAAAGGATCCTGAAGTTTAGCACATCAAAATTTTTAAAAAAGGAAAAACAGATATATTGGAACTGAATACTTTCCACAAAAATTTAGTCACTTCTACAAAAAGGCATAATTCTGCCATGTTAATGCAAGTAGTCATTTGACTTTAATCGCTTTTTATAATAGTTAAGGTACAATTGATAAGAAGGGCAGGTTATTCACAACAAGAGTAATAATCCTATGCTTTATTATCTACAAAGGTAACTTAAACTCACATCTGAGTGTTCTTTGTATGACACAAGATACTATACATTGCAATATACAAGAAGCTGTGTGGGTAAAGAGACTGGGACTTACATAATCTTTCCAGGACTTTCCAAGGTATTTCATGTTCTGAGAAAATTGCTGCGCCCAGTGAGTGAGATAAAGAAAGTGAACCTAAGAAACTGCCGGGATTTGCCATCAAGGGCTGTCCACTGAAACTTTAGGCAGAAAATGTTGCTAAATTTCCAAGCCTTAGAGCCTTTTGGACACTGGCTTGATTTCAGCTTCAGAATCAGTAGTTGGGAAAGCTAAGTGAGTATCTTAAGGCAATCAGAAACTGAGTTAGGTAACAACTCATGGTAATGACTTTTTGTCTAATCTCACCTATGCCCCTATCTCTCACCTTCATGTCACATCATAATAACTTGCTATTAATATTAACTGGCACTAGAATTATACCAAATATGAATTTTATGTTTCTCTACTGCAGTCTTTGGTAAAGGTTCCTAATATTTCTTATTCCAATAATTATCAGGCCAATTATAATGGCAACATTTAAACATTGTTTCAGGATCAATTTGAAGGAAATGTAACGTTTAATGAAGTCATGTTCAACTATCCCACCCGACCAAACGTGCCAGTGCTTCAGGGGCTGAGCCTGGCGGTGAAAAAGGGCCAGACGCTGGCCCTGGTGGGCAGCAGTGGCTGTGGGAAGAGCACGGTGGTCCAGCTCCTGGAGCGGTTCTACGACCCCTTGGCGGGGACAGTGGTGAGCACATTTCCTTAGTGACTTGATTGAAGGCTGTATTTTAAGTGACCCAACCAATATCGTCATAATGGAAAATATTGGACAAACATAGACCCAGAATCCTGTTTGATAAAATGACCACATTCTATAAACCCCAAACTGGCACCATATCTGAGAAATATATGGGGACCATAGGACAGAATATCCAGAATTCAGTCTAGCTCAGAAAATACTGAATATAAAGTGAACTTTTACCCTGTCATGGGCCTTTCCAGCCAGCCTGATTTTCCTAAGCAAATACTGACTTACTGGCTTATAAAAGTGAATCACAAACTCCTGTCCAAATTCGAAGTCGACTTCCAAAACAGGCTGCTACCTGCCTATTGCCTCCCTACTGCCTTCAGTTTTGCTGCCTTCTCTTACCTTGGATTCTAGGCTTTCAAACTTTGACTTTGATCCTCAACCTCCAGCCCTTTCATATTTGGCTTTTGTTGTTGATTTTCCGGCATGTAGTTTCCTGGCTCTCTTCCTTGAGTGAAGACCAGCTCTTACCAATAATGCTTGTATCTGCCATCACCTTGGGATAGGACCCATGACCAAGCCCTGGGAGCCTGTTCCCATTAGACAGTCACCAAAGTGTTAAGCCTTGTTTAAGTTGTTTTATTAATAGTTGTTAAGCCTAAATCAGCCTTGGTTAGCCTGATTTAGTTGTTTTTTTCTGGAAATCTTATGCTTTGCTATTATAACTATTCTGCAGGTAACATAGGCAAACCAGCTCATCAAAATTCTGTAAATATGATGTGCTGATACTATGGTGGGAATTTTATTTATTGAGGTCAGCACTAGCTGGGCTTGTGTCTGTTCCTTTGCCTGTAACCTTTACCTTATAGAACGCTGTACTTTCAACTATAATGCTCCCCTGGGAGTGCCATACCTCCTGCCTATAGCAAGTGAAACAAAAACAGAACCATCACTGCCAGCAAAAATACTTCTCCCAAAGACGCTGCCCTCTGTAACTTGTTTGTTGTCCATTGGATTCTTGTTCTTAGTGCTGTCAGAAAAAGAGAAGTGGGGGAAAGTTAAGGCTAGTTGTTTTCAGGGGAAAGAAAGGTAGAGGTAGGACCAGAGTCAACCAGCTTTTCGAATCTGGGGGCCGTGCTTCTGATCAGCTTTTTCACTGGTGTGCATGGCGAATCAAATTGAAGGGTTGGGATTATTTTGGAGACAGCAGACCTGAGTAGGACACCTTGATGCAGACTTCTTTAAGGCAGAGTAGACACAGGTGGCTTGAGGAGGGCAGACAAAGACAAAGAGAAGTGTGAAAAAAGAGGGTCAAATGTGCTACCATTTTGCCAGTTAGACCAAGATAGGGATGTTTTAATCACCATAAAAGTCATCATGTTGGCCATGCTGGTCTTCAACAATTTAAGTCTTGGAAGGTTGGTGTTTTGATGCTGCTGATACCCTCATGCAACAGTCCTCCAAATGGGCAATCTAGTAACTTTTCAGTTTTTTTCTTTTTTAAACCCTTCTTATAGTTTGTGGACTTTGGTTTTCAGCTTCTCGATGGTCAAGAAGCAAAGAAACTCAATGTCCAGTGGCTCAGAGCCCAACTCGGAATCGTGTCTCAGGAGCCCATCCTATTTGACTGCAGCATTGCTGAAAACATTGCCTATGGAGACAACAGCCGGGTGGTGTCACATGATGAAATTGTGAGTGCAGCCAAAGCTGCCAACATACATCATTTCATCGAGACGTTGCCCCATGTAAGTTTACGGGTAATTTCTTAGCCGAAATCAGAAGAGACTATGTTTTATACCCCAAACAATTACCAGAAGTATGCCAACAAAATCTTGTAACAAAATCTGTTGATTTACTAACATTAACAACCTTGGACAATGCACTTAACTTCAGGATACCGAACTTCCTTATTTATAAGTGGGAATACGTCATGCCTATTTCATACAGATGTACTGAGAAGCTCCAAACCACCATACTTCAGGTTGTAGACTGGTAGTTGAGGGCTGCATTTAGACTGTAGTCATGTTTGGTTTAGCTCTATGGTACTTTTGAAGCAATTAAAGTTTTTATTTTGAGATAATTATAGATTCACATGTAGCTGTAAGGAATATGGAGATCTTATGTACCCTTTACCTATTCTGCCAATGGCAATATCTTGCAAAACTAGTATACGGTATCACAAGCAGGATATTGATATTGATACACTCCACTGATATTACTCAGACTTCCCTAGTTTTACTTGCATTCATTTGCCGCTGTATTGCAGGTGTGGATTCATAGATCCACCAGTTAAGACACAGAACATTCCCATCCCCATAAAGATCCCTCGTTTAGTCCTTTTAGAGCCACACATACATTCCTTCCTCCCACCCTTACTCCTCCCAAACTCTGGCAAACACTGATCTGTTTGTATAAGTTTATATTTTAAAAACGTTTTATAAAAATACATACAGTATGTAAACTTTTGGGATTATCTTTTGTCATTCAGCTAATTCCCTGAAGTTGTGTGTATTCATAGGTCATTGCTTTTTATTACTGAGTAGTATTCCACAGTATAGATGTACCACAGTTTAACCATTCACCTATTGAAGGATATCTGGGTTATTTTCTGTTTCTGGCTATTGCAAAGAAAGCTGCTATAAATACTTGTCTTCGGGTTTTCGTGTGGACCCAAGTTTTTATTTCTTTGGGATAAACACCCAGGAGTGGAACTGTAGAGCAATATGACAATTTCATGTTTAGTTTAATTTTCCAGAGTGACCATCCCATTTTACATTCCTACCGGTAATGTATGAATGATGCAGTTCCTCTGAATCTTTGCCAACATTTACTGTTGTCATTAGTTTTTATTTTTATCCTTCTGATAGGAGTGTAGTGACACATCACTGTGGCTTTAATATGCATTTCCCAATGACAAATGATGTTGAACATAGTGTTTTTGTACGCTTGTTTGCCATCTATAGATCCTCTTTGGTGAAATGTCTCCATGTTGTTTGCTCGTATTCTAACTGGATTTTGTTCTTTTACTGCTGAGTTTTTGGAAGTTTTTTTTTTAATATATTGTAATTACTGTTAGATATGTAGTTTGTAAATGTTTTTCCCCAGTCTGTAGCTTGTTTATTCATCCTGTAAGAGAGTCTTTTGCAGAGCAAAGGTTTTAATTTTGACGAGGTCCAATTTATGAATTTTTCTTTTTATGGATCATGCTTTCGGTGTCAAGTCTAAGAACTTGTTGCCTAGCCCTAGACCCAAAAGATTTTCTCCATTTTTTTTCTAGAAGTTTTATAGCTTTACATTTTAAATTTGAGTCCATGATCCATTTTGAATCCACTTTAAGCATATGTAGTCCTAGAAGGATGGTTGAGGTCCCTAAAAGTGATGGTAGGGACAATTCATTTTATGGCACTCTTCCAACATTTGAAGTTCCACTGGGTTAAACTGAAGTAGAGCTTAATTATTTTTGCTTTTGTATTTTGCTATAGTTAGAAATCACTCATACCGATAAATAAAATTTTAAAAACGTTTCATGTTGGTTAGCCTTACCCACCTTTAATGTATAGGCATTGACCTGAATCAAATATTGGATTTGACTGTAAATAAAAAAACTTACAGCTTCAGCTCTTAATATAAATGATGATTAGACTTTAGGAAATTAATTCACATGATATACATCACTGCATAAACCCTGCAAACAGAACTGCCTCAATTTACATCTCTATTCATATGTTGTTTCTCAGCCTAGAATGCTGTCTCAAAATCTAGCTTCCCAAACTTCTCTAAAAAGGTTTATTTCCCCTTTTTTTTCGTCCTCCTACCTTGTCCCCACAACAATTTCTATCTCCCCCTTCTGATCTTTCATAGCATGCTGTGTATACTACTACAGTCATGTGCTACATAACAACGTATTGGTCAATGATGGTCTGGATATACCACAGTGGTTCCCATAAGAGTATAATGGAGCTGAAAAATTCCTATTGCCTAGTGACATAGCTGTCATAATGTCATAGTGCAACACAATGCTGGCATAACAAGCCTGTGCTGCCAGTTGTATAAAAGTATAGCGCATACTACTATGTACAATGCATAATACTTGATAATGACAACAAATGACTTACTGGTTCATATATCTGTTATACCATTTGTTGTTTTCTTAGTGTATGTATATTTCCCTGATTTTAAATAAAGTTATTATAAGAGAGCCCCAGTCAGGTCCTTCAGGAGATGTGTTAGAAGGCAGGCATCACTATTGTAGAAGATGACAGCTCTGTGTGTATTATTGCTCCTGAAGACCTTCCAGTGGGACAAAATATGGAGATGGAAGACAGTGATATTATCTTGATCCTGTGTAGACCTAGGCTTATGTGTGTTTGTATTTTAGTTTATAACACAGAAATGTGAAGAATCAAAAATAAAAATATTTTTTTTGAGACATCTGCTCTGCTACCTAGGCTGGAGTGCAGTGGCATGATCACGGCTCATCACAACCTCTGCTTCCTGGGCTCAAGTGATCCTTCCACCTCAGCCTCCTGAGTAGCTGGGACAGGTGCACGGCACCTCACCCAGCTAATTTTTTGTGTTTTTGGTAGAGATGGGTTTTCACCATGTTGCCGAGGCTGGTCTTGAACTCCTGACTTCAAGTGAGTCACTTGCCTCAGCCTCCCAAAGTGCTGGATTACAGGTGTGAATCACTGTACCCAGCCATAAAAAATTTTAAACTGAAAACTTATATAAGCATATAAAGGAAGAAAATATCTTTGTAAAGCTGTGCAATCAATGTGTTTTTTAAGCTAAGTGTTATTACAAAAGAGTCCAAAAGTTCAACAAATTTAGAAGTTCATGCCTGCAGTCTTAGCACTCTGGGAGACAGAGATGAGAGGATTACTTGAGGCCAGGAGTTTAAGGCCAGCCTTGGCAATATAGGGAGACATAGTTTCTATAAAAACAAAAACAAATTAGCCAGGCTTGGTGACATAGTCTTGTACTCCCAGCTACTTGAGAGGGATTGCTTGAGCCCGTGAGTCCGAGGTTGCAGTAAGCTATGATCACACCATGGCACTCCAGCCTGGTGAAAGAGTGATACCCTATCTCTAATATAATAATGATAATAATGATAATAACATTTATAAAGTCAAAAAGTCAAAGCAAGCTAAGGTTATTGTTAAAAGTTGAAAAATTTAGTGTAGCCTAAGTGTACAGTGTTCATAAAGTCTATAGTAGTAGACAGTAATATACTAGGCCTTCACATTCTTGTTGCTTCACCCAGGCAACTTTTAGTCCTGCAAACTCCATGCATGGTAAGTGCCCTATACAGGTATACCATTTTTAATCTTTTATACTGCATTTTTACTGTTCCTTTTCTGTGTTTAGAAACACATATACTTACCATTGTGTTACAACTGTGTTCAGTACAGTAACATGCTGTATAGGTTTGTAGCCTAGAAGAAATGGACCATACCATGTAGCCTAAGGGTATAGTATGTGATACCATCTAGGTTTGTTTAAGTACTGTATAATGTTTGTACAACTATAGCATTGCCTAATAATGCAGTTTTCAGAACATGTCTCAGTCATTAAGTAATGAAGCACTGTAGTTTGGTCCTTACTTGACCTTACATTGAATGACTTATACATAGTGTTTTTCTCTGTAGATTATAAAGTTGTCTAGGGCAGGAAGAAAGCTCAATTCATTTTCGTATTTCTCACAGTTGTAGGCATAGCATATGTACAGTAAATATTTAAGGGAATACATAAATTTGAAAGAATAAATTTGCATCTACATGGATTGTATGAACATTTGAAATTTAAAAAAAGACTTGAAAAGTATTTGCATTTAACCTTTATAGGACTCCAGTGACACCAGATCAACTGGCATTATGATAATAGTAGGAACTTGAGAATGTGTTCAACTTTCTACTGTAGAATACCATTGAGAATTAAAGTCACTAGTTTTCTAGTTTGATTTTGAAAATAAACACTCTATTAAGTTGAAAAAACGTTGTAGAAACTGTTATTGACTCTAAATGTTTTTCTTGTAAATAGAACTGACAACTGTTAAGCAACAGTTCATTCAACATATTTATAACTTTTTTGCCTTGCAGAAATATAAAACAAGAGTAGGAGATAAGGGGACTCAGCTCTCAGGAGGTCAAAAACAGAGGATTGCTATTGCCCGAGCTCTCATCAGACAACCTCAAATCCTCCTGTTGGATGAAGCTACATCGGCTCTGGATACTGAAAGTGAAAAGGTGTGTGTGGTCTCCCAACTTACATCATATTTAATTCATGAAATAGAAGGGATTTTGCTGTCGACTATGAAAGAAAAAAACAAAAACATGAGCCCAGGGGGAAAAACACAGAACTTTAGATAGTGGTTATTTTGAAGTAATAGAATATTTTAGTAATAGAATATTTTATTCCAAATTTTCTAAAATTGTTATATATTTTATAAACAAAGTAAAACATTCAAAAGAAAAAAAGCACAAATCACATTTTTTAAACACATTAATGAAAAACTGGAAAATACTCAAAAGGGACCTAGTTAAATAAAAGATGAAGATTAGAAAATTTAAATACTTGTGAAGGCATTTTTACATCATGGGAACCCATTTGTGTTATATTTAAAAAGTAGAACATAACTATGTAGATAATGCTGATTTTACAAAACACACATGCATAAAGTTCAAAGATTCAAAGAGATTAGAACTTAAAAGTTGATTAGAAAGATAACACTTTCGAATTTCCTCGAATGTTAAAACTCATTTATACAATTTTTGGGATAAGGTATCTGTCTGATTATCAATAGGTCGTCCAAGAAGCCCTGGACAAAGCCAGAGAAGGCCGCACCTGCATTGTGATTGCTCACCGCCTGTCCACCATCCAGAATGCAGACTTGATAGTGGTGTTTCAGAATGGCAGAGTCAAGGAGCATGGCACGCATCAGCAGCTG
>CAUYLG010053080.1:0-57652 GCA_963573385.1 Cacajao melanocephalus
GGGACAAAGCCAATTTGATCATGATGGATAAGCTTTTTGATGTGCTGTTGGATTCAGTTTGCCAGTATTTTATTGAGGATTTTTGCATCAATGTTCATCATGGATATTGGCCTGAAATTTTCTTTTTCAGTTGTGTCTCTGCCAGGTTTTCGTATCAGGATAATGTTGGCCTCATAAAGTGAGTTAGGGAGGATTCTCTGTTTTTGTATTGTTTGGAATAGTTTCAGAAGGAATGGTACCAGCTCCTCTTTGTACCTTTAGTAGAATTCGGCTATGATCCCATCTGGTCCTGGACTTTTTTTGGTTGGTAGGCTATTAATTGTTGCCTCAATTTCAGACCTTGTTATTGGTCCATTCAAGGTTTCAATTTCTTCCTGGCTTAGTCTTGGGAGGGTATAAGTGTCTAGGAATTTATCTATTTCTTCTAGATTTACTGGTTTATTTACATAGAGGTATTTGTAGTAATCTCTGATGGTAGTTTGTATTTCTGTGGGATCGGTGGTGATATCTCCTTTATCATTTTTTTATTGCATCTATTTGATTCTTCTCTCTTTTCTTTTTTATTAGTCTGGCTATTGGTCTATCTATTTTGTTGATCTTTTCAAAAAACCAGCTCCTGGATTGATTAATTTTTTGAAGGGTTTTTTGTGTCTCTGTCTCCCTCAGTTCTGCTCTGATCTTAGTTATTTCTTGTCTTCTGCTAGCTTTCGAATTTGTTTGATCTTGCTCCTCTAGTTTTTAATCATGATGTTAGAGTGTAGATTTTAGATCTTTCTTCCTTTCTCTTGTGGGCATTCAGTGCTATAAACTTCCCTCTAGACACTGCTTTAAATGTGTCCCAGAGATTCTGGTATGTTGCGTCCTTGTTCTCATTGCTTTTGAAGAACACCTTTATTTCTGCCTTCATTTCATTATTTATCCAGTAGTCATTTGGGAGCAGGTTGTTCAGTTTCCATGTAGGTGTGGTTTTGAGTGAATTTCTTAATCCTGAGATCTAATTTGATTGCACTGTGGTCTGAGAGATTGTTTGTTTTGATTTCCAGTCCTTTGCGTTTGTTGAGGAGTGTTTTACTTCCAATTACGTGGTCAACTTCAGAGTAAGTTCGATGTGGTGCTGAGAAGAATATATATTCTGCGCATTTGGGGTGGAGAGTTCTGTAGATGTCTATTAGATCTGCTTGGTCCAGATCTGAGTTCAAGTCTTGGATATCCTCGTTAATTTTTTGTCTTGTTGATCTAATATTGACAGTGGGGTGTTAAAGCCTCCCACTATTATTGTGTGGGAGTCTAAGTCTCTTTGTAGGTCTTTAAGAACTTGCTTTATATATCTAGGTGCTCCTGTTTTGGGTGCATATATATCTAGGATAGTTAGCTCTTCTTGTTGCATTGATCCTTTTACCATTACATAATGCCCTTCCTTGTCTCTTCTGATCTTTGTTTGTTTAAAATCTGTTTTATCAGCGACTAGGATTTCAGACACTGTAGTCTTTAGGTAAGCAGTAAAAAACAAGTGAGGAGAGGGCTCAGCAAACTTAGCATCAGGGTTCAGTTAATGAAAGAAGAGGGAACATGGATGTAGGGGTACGCAGTGAGTCATCTGTGGCATACCAGGGTCTGAGATCTGGGGTTTATTTGAAGTAATAGGAGAGCATTTAAGCCAAGGAGTTGCATGAACAGTTACATTTTAAGAATGATCACTCTGGTTGCTGTGTGAAGAATGTAGTAGATGAAAAATGGGGAAAAGATTTTTGCAATAATTCTGGCAACAGATCATGGAGTCTTTTTGAGGCAGTGAGATGAATTCTGATACATTTCAGAAGGGGAGTACACTGGATTTGTTGATGATATGAGTTGGAGAATGAGGGAAAGGCAGGTATTAAGGATTACCTCTGGCTTTTGGCCTGATCATCCAGGTTGATGCTGGTGTCATTTACTGTGACTGGGAAGACAATGAGATGTGTCTGTAATGCCTACTAGATATCCACATGGAGATGTATAGTAGGCACTGAATTGAGTTTGGTGAAACCCAGACTGGAGGTATATATTTCAAAATCAATCCGAATGTAGATCTGAAGCCTTGGGACTCTGTGAGATTCTGAAAGGAATGAGCATAGATAGATAAGAGTAGCAGGCCTAGCAGTAAGTCATGGGATTCTCCAACATTTAATGATTTGGAAGAGAAGGAGGAGAAACTGTCAATGAAATACAAGGAGAACCAGGAGGGTGCAGCATTCAAAAGTCAAATGAGGAGGGTAATTGAAGAAGGAAAGCAAAGTCCTCAGTAACAGTTATCACTGAGAATTCTAGCCAAATGAGAATGGAAAACCAATGGATTTGGGAATCAAAAGGTCATAGATAATATTGAAAAAGTCAGTGGTATGGTGAAGATGGAGGTGGGATTGGAGTGGGTACAAAAGAGGATGCAATTCAGGAAAGTAAAGACTGTGCAAACTTTTTCAGGAGTCTTTTTTCTCCGGAGGAGATCAGAGAAATGGAGCAGGAATAGATCCTCCAGCCCTGGGGAAGAATCAAAGTAAGGGAAAGTCCTTTTTATTATTTCTCATGAGTCTTGAATGTGGAGAAGAGGAGAAAACCATTCTTAGCATTTCAGAATAAAAATAGGTTCTTGAACAACTATTGACCAGAAGTGTCTGGTTGTAACTGACCAAAAACCCAATGTACACTTGCTTAAGAAAAGAGAGAAAATTTATTGGTTCACATAATCAAGTTGGAACCTGAGACTTGAATTCCATTCGAGATTCTCTATCACTGCCTCTCAGCTCTTTCTGCTTCCTCTCCTATTGCAATTTGAAGGGTACTGGAAAGAAGCAGAGGGAGACATGATTACCAGGGGCTCCAAGTCACATCCTCATGGTTTAATGACCAGACAAGAAATGAAACCTCTCTCCCAGATTCATTTGAAAAATTCCAAAAGAAGAACTCTGGCCCATCTTGGGTCAAGTGCCCATCTCTTGAGCCAAGCATTGTGACCAGGGTATGAGGGACTGTGATTGGCTTACATGCCTACCTCTGTATCCAAGGGGACAAAGGGGACAGGATATCTTACCACAAGAAAGCAGGGAGGGGTCCAGGCAATCTGAAACTTTAGCTGACACATTTACACACTGGTGGCCACAAATAAAGTGCTTGTTTTCTGGAACTCAGGCTGATTGTGGGTCTATGGCTTCATAATTACAGCAATAATGCCTTTTATTTTTCTATATATTTGTACCTTTATTATCTTATTTGATATTCAAACCAACTACATACACTAAGCAGTATGAGGCTCTTCTTTGCATTTTACAGATTAGGAAACTAAGGCTCAGAAATCAAAACAGCCTCTCATTTTGTGATGGTGATAGTGTCTCCCAGTCCGGATACCCCCATTCTCTCCACTCTTCTGCCACGTGACTAACAAGCAGGTCATGATGGACAAAGAAGGATGTCAGTGATAACTAGGGGGTTTGGGTTTAGACTTACAGAAGATTTTATTTTAAATATTTTTATATTTCTAACATATTATTAATCAATAGTTTATATTCATACAATATTAGTCAATAGCTAATTCATTCTAAGATAATTGGCTAAGTAGATTATTTGGACCAAGGGGACATACATGACTTTATACAAAGTAAGATACTCTAAGGCCGAGTGCGGTGACTCACACCTGTCATCCCAGCACTTTGGGAGGCTGAGGCGGGCAGATCACGAGGTTAAGAGGTTGAGACCATCCTGGCCAACATGGCGAAACACCGTCTGTACTGAAAATATATGGAGATTCCACAAGGTTCTTTACTGGAAGTCCACAGTAGTTTTGGGAATGACAACAGCCAGAAATCAATGGAAGGAGCCAATGTCTGTTGATTATCAACTAAAGAAACTGTGCACGGCCCTTCACATAAGCTTTTTCATTTGATTCTAATAACTACTGTTTGAGAGAGTGATACCTCTATATCTAGCTTAGAAATGAGAACATAGAGACTTGAAAGTTTAGTGACGTGCTCTCTTGTGAAAAGCTGATAGAAGCAAGATTGGATTTTAGATCTGCATGGCTCCAAAGCCTATGTTCTCCCACTACGTATCTAACCAGTGCATCTGGCAAATAAATATAAGGACATTTATTAATAGGTTTGGTTTTGATCCTGTCTCCCCTCCACATGCAATTATTTCCACAATTTCTTGGGTAAATGGCATTTTTCATGTTCATATAGTATAAAAATTAAGGTGAAATCTAGCAGTGAAGAAGGCTGCTGTCTGTGTTGTATTGTTTTAAATGGCATCAAATACATAGGAAAACTTTTGGTAACTTATGAAATACCACAATTTAACTTATAGTTAAAACAGGTCTAGCTCACGCCTGTAATCCCAGCACTTTGGGAGGCCAAGGCGGGTGGATCACGAGGTCATGAGATCAAGACCATCCTGGCCAACATGGTGAAACCCCGTCTCTACTAAAAATACAAAAAAAATTAGCTGGGCATGGTGGTGCACACCTGTAGTCCCAGCTACTTGGGAGGCTGAGGCAGGAGAATTGCTTGAACCCAGGAGGTGGAGGTTGCAGTGAGCCGAGGTCACGCCACTGCACTCCAGCCTGGCGCCTGGTGACGGAGTGAGACTCTGTCTCAAAAAGAAAAAAAAAGACAGTTTTAGAATCAACATCAAGGGGTAGGTTTTTCTCTATTTCTTGCAACTTTTAGTTCTTTTTGCTTCCATTTGAATTGGAAATAGTCTAAAAGCTGATTTTCCCCCTCACTATTTACCAATCAAGAGGAATCAGACCCCAAATGATATCAGTAAATGATGATGAGCTTTGAATGAGAAGTGTTTCTTAAACTCCCAGTTCTGCCTTTGATACCTTTCTCTGTTCCTCCTAATAGGCATAACTCTTTTCATTTTTGTGTTGTCACCCTCATTTCCTTGACAAACCCCAAGCACAGGGTTTCTCTATGAGTGAGTCTCTGGGGTTGTCCTTGTGACCTGGAGACGGTAAGAAACACATAGAGTAATGCTATAGTGTCAATAATGACAAGCTGACCCTAGATACCACGGGTGGCCTCTTTGCTCTCAAATGAATCTAATAGCCCAAGGAAGTATTTGTCCTTTTTCAGCAGCCCATTCAAAGCGGTATTAACCATTCCCCAGCTTTTATCATTCCGTATCTCATGGAAAAATCATAGTGTTCACCTCAAGTCAAGAATCTTAAATTTAATGCATTCTGAAATACTTTGAGAAAAAAATGCATTATCCTGGTGTTATATAAAAACTGATGTCATCCTTTTATATCCACACATTCAACAGTTGGTAACTTCGGTTCCTGTTTCTGTTTGTATATGTGGAACTGCTGTCTTTCAAACTATACTTCTCTTCTTTTTTTTTTTTTTTTTGAGTTGAGTCTTGCTTTTGTCGTCCAGGCTGGAGTGCAATGGCGTGATCTCGGCTCACTGCAACCTCTGCCTCCTGGGTTCAAGTGATTTTCCTGCCTCAGCCTCCTGAGTAGTTGGGATTACAGGCATCCACCACCACTCTCGGCTAATTTTTAATTTTTTAATATTTTTAGTAGAGACAGGATTTCACCATGTTGGCCAGTTGGTCTCGAACCTGACCTCAGGTGATCCACTCGCCTCAGCCCCGCAAAATGCTGGGATTACAACCGTGAGCCACCGTGCCTGGCCTATACTTCTCTTCTAATTGCAGAAACTTAAACATGTTTGATCTTGTATCTCCATAAATTTCACTGCTCCTAAGATGGAGCTGAAAACAAATCCTTAAACATTTATCTTCTCTAAGAGTAATCCTTAGTGAATCCTTTGGTGAAGAAAAATATTCTCCTCTCTCTCTCAACTTGGATTTAAAACTCCAGGTGATGGTTATTTCTTGTTAGCATTCACTGAGCCTTTCTTATGAACCTGGCACTATCCTAAGCAATTTATATACCTTTTCTACTTAAGTCTCATGACAACCCCATGAGGTAGATACTAATAGTATCCCTATTTCACAGGTGAGGAAAGAGAAGGTTTAGTAAAGAACGTGCCCCAGGTTACAAGAGCGGTAGCAAGTAAGTAGCAGAGCCCAGATTTAGTTCCAAATTTGACTCAGATTATTAACTGCAGCGCTACTCTGCCTTTTACGTTTTCTCAAAGTGAGTGCAAAATTAAAATTACTTAGAGTCTGGTATTTTCTTAATAAGTAGGTGGTATCGTGTGATATTTCATTGCAAGAACAAGTGGAATTTTGAAGAAATCATGGAGGTGGTCTTTGGGTGAGGACACCGCAAGCTGATGGGCACAGCTTTGTATTCATATTAGAGCTGCTTCCTTCTAGGTGGGCTGCAAATCACAGCACTGCTATTTCTTCTCCCTTATGAATATAGCCCATTCGAATTAGCGTTGATGACCTACCTCATTTTTAATCTTTTGCACAGCTCATGCCCCTATCATTAAAAAAAAAAAGAATGGTTACTCAAGTCAAGAATGTCTTAAATTTAATGTATTCTAAAAAACTTGGAGGGTCAGTATGCATACGTTTAGAGTACAAAAATTACCTTTGTACAAGCAAAGTGTTATAGACGTACATGTCATATAAACTTACCAATGAAGAACTGACTTCATCCACAATAAGAATTTGCTGCTTTGGAAAGATGTCCCTTCTCCTCCCTAAAGGCAATGTCGTCTCTTGTGAAGTAGAACTAAAAAGTTTCTAAAAAATTTTTTCAGTTTCTAAAAAAATAATTAATTGTTAATTTCTGGTCAAATACCAGTATAAAAATAATTTTTAGCGTCATAATCTCTGAATTTATGAATTGTAGTATGTCAAATTTTGCACCAATGCAAAGAGAACTTTAAAAAGCCATTTCATGTGTTTAGAACAAAAGAAGCATTAAAGGCTGGCATGGTGGCTCACACCTGTAATCCCAACACTTTAGGAGGCCAAGGTGGGTGGATTACTTTAGGTCAGGAGTTGGAGACCAGCTTGGCCAACATAGTGAAATCTCATCTCTACTAAAAATACAAAAATTAGCTGGGCGTGGTGGCGGGCACCTGTAATCCCAGCTACTCGGAAGACTGAGGCTGAGAATCACTTGAACCCGGAGGAGCGGAGGTTGCAGTGAGCCGAGATCATGCTCATGCTACCTCACTCCAGCCTGGATGACCAAAAAAAAAAAAAAAAAAAAAAGCAGCATGAAAATGGTTGAGTTAGTATAATCTGGAAGCAAAGGGTGTAAGCTTTAGAGTTTGATTTCTAGTTCAGATCTCAAGTCTATTCATCATTTTCAGCTTGTGTGATCTTGGGTAAGTTCCATGAAATCTCTGGACTTCAGATTCTTTCCTATAAAATAGTATTTATTTTATGGGGCTGATGAAATGAGATGATGCTTATAAAACCCTCAGCACAGGGCTGGGCAGAATAAGAGATCAATAAACAAAAGCTATTAAAACCTCACAATTTGCTGTTAAGTATAAAATGCTGGCCAGCTGTGGTGGCTCATGCTTGTAATCTCAGCACTTTGGGAGGCCAAGGCACACAGATTACTTGAGGCCAGGAGTTCATGACCAGCCTGGCCAACGTGGTGAAATCTTGTCTCTACTAAAGGTGCAAAAATTAGCCAGGTATGGTGGCGCACACCTGTAGTTCCAGCTACTCAGGAGGCTGAGGCAGGAGAATCACTTGAACCCCTGGGGCAGAGGTTGTGGTGAGCTGAGCTTGGGTCACTGTGCTCCAGCCTGAGTGATAGAGTGAGACTTTGTTTTTTAAAAAAAATAAAAATAAAATGCAGCCTACATTTTTATCAATTAACTTAGATTTTACATACTCTGTGTGTATGTGTGTGTGTGTGTGTGTGTGTGTGTGTGTGTGTAGTTTTAGTACAAACATTTTTCTACAGTGCCTTTTGTTGACAGAATCTGGCAAAACTTACCCTTTCTTAAAGTCAGGAATGGGGCCCGCAGGCAGTCTGCTTCCACCACTTCCAGCTCCTCCTGCTTCCTCAGCCACTGGCTTTCTGGTTCCATCCACTGCACTCCTGGGGCAGTGACACAATGCTTATCTGCCCTTGGTTAGGAAAATAATTGGGCAATCTGCTCCAGTGATATATTTCTGCTGATTTCAGGTTTTTCTTTCAGTGGTGAATGACAAAGACATCCAATTAGCAAGGAATGCTTTAGTTTGTCAAGTTTAGTTCCACAAGGTCTCCCTCACTTATTTTGGCTGTTTTGCTAGTTGTCATCTTAAATGTTTCAGAGGCTTTATGGTTTGAAAGCAGTCTAAGCCAGAAACTGGAATGGGTACGGTACTCTGAGAAATCTCTTTTGTGAATTAGAGTGTGTCATCTTTTGTTCAATAGTAATTCCATCACACATGTGCTGTAGTACTAATACTATTGATAACAATAATAGAACATTTATTGAGTGCTTACTGTGTACCAGGCACTGTGTTAAGCATTTTAAGCATATTAACTCATTTAATCTTCCCTGTACTATTATTATTCCCATTTTACACTAGTGAAAAATACTGTAGTCTAGTCTATGTCTTCTTATTCTACATTATTAGTTATTTTTATATTAATTTTTTTTTGAGATGGAGTTTTGCTCTTGTTGCCCAGGTTAGAGTGCAATGGCGTGATCTTGGCTCATGGCAACCTCCACCTCCCAGGTTCAAGTGATTCTCCTGCCTCAGCCTCCCGAGTAGCTGGGATTACAGGCATGTGCCACCATGCCCGGCTAATTTTGTATTTATTTAAGTAGGGACGGGGTTTCTCTATGTTGGTCAGGCTGGACTCAAACTCCCGACCTCAGGTGATCCGCCTGCTTTGGCCTCCCAAAGTGCTGGGATTACAGGCGTGAGCCACCACACCTGGCCTTTTATATTAATTTGTAGAGAGTATTTCCAATGATCAATTTTCTCTAGTTCTCAGTATACAGATATTTTCCTGGAGGTGGGAATGTTTAATAATTCCTCTGAGTTTGGAGGTTTATCTGGTGTAAGGCGAGACCCATGGATTAAGGATGCTTTACAGACCTCGGAGATACAGAAAGACAAGGTTATCTTTTACAAGGCTAAGGACAATGAACAGGGCTAGAGGTTAGGATGTTCTGCTCGTGGATTCTGTGGTGCGGGGAGGTGGGGTTGAGACAGGGCCTTGCTATATCACCCAGGCTGGAGTGTAGTGGCACCATCACGGCTCACTGCAGCCTTAACTTCTTGGGCTAAAGTGATCATCCCACTTTAGCCTCCTGAAAAACTGGGACTGTAGGCACACATGCCTGGCTAATTTTTTTTTTTTTTTTGTATAGCTATGGGGTTTCCCTATGTTGCCCAGCCTGATTTCAAACTCCTGGGTTCAAGTGATCTTCCAAAGTGTTGAGATTACAGGTGTAAGCCACCACGCCTGGCCTGTGTATGGTTTTTTTTGTTTGTTTTGTTTTTTTATGAAACATTTTTATTCATTTCCAAGACAAAACGACATGTGTATTTTTCAGGAATGGTTAAAGTTCAGGGATTGGGGATGGGGAGAGAGAAGAGAGATGACCAGACTTTACCTTCAAATCCTCTGTGGGATGAGATAATGAGATAACAAAAGAAACCAACAAAGAAACCTAGGAGCCAGGCCTCCCAAACCTCCGCTGCTAGAAGAGACCAACAGCAGACACCCTTCGTCAAAGGTCCCTTCCTCAGCCTCTTCCAGAGTCCTGGAGGCAGTTCCCTTCTGGATAACTTTTATTTGGAACAGAGCCTGTTGTCAATGGAAGAGTCTTGGCCAGGCACGATGGCTCACACTTGTAATCCCAGCACTTTGGGAGGCTGAGGTGGGTGGATCATTTGAGGTCAAGGAGTTCAAGACCAGCCTTGCCAACATGGTGAAACCCTGTCTCTACTAAAAATACAAAAATTACCTGGGCGTGGTGGCAGATGCCTGTATTCCCAGCTACTATGGAGGCTGAGGCAGGAGAATCACTTGAACCTGGAAGGCGGAGGTTGCAGTGAGCCGAGATCGTGCCACTGCACTCCAGCCTGGGAGAGTCTCCGTCTCAAAAAAAAAAAAAAAAGGTCTTTATTCGGAATAAACCTTCATGTACTATCAGGTCATGCTGTCAGGGACACATGGGGATGAGTAGAATATTCTCTTCAATGGAGAATGAGACAAGTACACAGAGGAGGTCAGCCCTGGCTTCTTTAGTGGCCATGGGACTTGTGTGTACCACAGAGTAGAGCAGCCTTCAGTGCTGGGTGGGAGCGCGTGCTTGCAGAAGTGGGGTCTGTGCTCTCCTGAGGGCTGCCCACGATTCACTCAAGGAAGGAGGCCTTGACAGCGAAGATCCTGAAGGGGAACGGGGACGCTCCTGTACCATGAGGGGGTAATAGGAATGATCTTGCACCCTTTATGATGGCTGTGAGGAACAAGGGAGGATTAAATAGCTTTATCCCGGGGTTAGGGGAATGAGGCTGGAGGGCTGAGTGAGGGATGAGCTCAGATCACGAAATGAAAAGCAGGAAGCATCCTCAAGGGCAGGGTCGCCCCAAGCCTGTGCTTCGGGACCTTGCACCTGGTTAATATGAACTCTGCCCTGCAAGGTGCCTCTGGGCACGTACTAGAAGGTGTCCACGTCCACTGCAGCGAACACACCCCACAGCAGCCAAGGCCCTTATCAGTGAATCAGCAGGACACTGGCGACCCTGAAGGCCGGCAGAAGAGGGGTGTCTGGGTGAATCCTACCTTTGCGCGGGGAGGGGGGGTCTATGAAGATTGACATCCAGACACGCCCCCTCTCCCCCGCAGCGCCCCTCTCTGCACAGTCCAGTCCCAGAAGCAGAGACATCAGCTCATGGCCACCTGCCAAGTCAGGCTCAGGCCGCGAGGGAGGGGAAAGGAGCCGCGGGAGGCGGCGCACGGGCTGTTCAGATACTGCCGCCGCCACTCCTTTAGACTCTGGACGTGTGGGGACTGGCTGGGCTCGGCCTCGCGTTATAAAAAGCGGCGGGGCCTGGCCGGCGAGACAGCCCAGGAGGCGGGTACCGGTCCTCGCGGATCCGCGCCGCGCCCCCACCTGTGGCTGCGCGCGGGGCGGGCTGTGCTTCCCGGGGCGGCGCCCAGAGGCAGCGGCTAGTGGCGAGATGGGCCGCTACTCGGGCAAGACCTGCCGGCTGCTCTTCATGCTGGTGCTCACGGTCGCCTTCTTCGTGGCGGAGCTGGTTTCTGGCTACCTGGGCAACTCCATCGCGCTGCTCTCCGACTCCTTCAACATGCTCTCTGACTTGATCTCGCTGTGCGTGGGTCTGAGCGCTGGCTACATCGCCCGGCGCCCCACTGGGGGCTTCCACGCCACCTACGGCTACGCCCGAGCCGAGGTGGTGGGCGCGCTGAGCAACGCCGTCTTCCTCACTGCGCTATGCTTCACCATCTTCGTGGAGGCCGTGCTGCGCCTGGCCCGGCCCGAGCGCATCGATGACCCCGAGCTGGTGCTCATCGTCGGCGCCCTGGGGCTGTTGGTCAACGTGGTGGGGCTGCTCATCTTCCAAGACTGCGCCGCCTGGTTCTCGTGCTGCAGGCGGGGCCGCGGTCGCCGCCTGCAGCAGCGTCAGCAGCTGGCGGAGGATTGCGCTCCGGGTGCTTTCGGGGGACCCCAGGGCCCGGAGGACCCGCGGCGCGCATCAGCCCCGACAGCCCCCGGCTCGGACTCAGCCGTAACCCTTCGGGGGACCTCGGTGGAAACAAAGCAGGAGAAAGGGGCGACCGTGTTCTCAAACGTAGCAGGTGCCTTTCGGTTGCATCCTCTGGACCGCTTGGCCCTTCCTTCCTCCTCCCACCCGGTCCCTTTCGCTTTCTTCTCACCCCACGCCCTCTTTTTCTTCTGCATGCTTTTTTTTTTTTTTAAATTAACGTATTCTCTATCCTTTCTTTTTTCTCCTGGATTCTCGGGAAGCCCTAGTCTGTTTTCCTTTCCCCTATTCGCTCTATAAAAGAATTGATTTTCTTTGAAATCAGTCATTATTGGGCAACAGGCAGCACTCTCCAACCCCTCCTCCCTCTCATTAGTTGCTATCTGAATTTTGTTTTTCTCCCTTTCTCTTTGCCCATCTGTTTGTCCTCTTGGGTGTTACGGGTTTGGGGGCTGCAGGTGGGCTCCGATTTGTCCTCTTTTTGTTTTAACTTGAAAGAATGTGTGAATGAAGTCCAAAGGTGTATCACAAGGCTATTTCAAGGCCAAATGTACTGTTCTGAGCTGTGTGTGTGCAGAGGAAGGGTCTCCCTTAAGCTAGTGGGAATTCGAAATAACAAAACTTTATTTTGAGTCCATTGGTTTTTTTTGTTTGTAGAACTTATACACAACACAAGGTTTCTTCTTTGAATGCAGGTGATTCCTTCAACACCCAGAATGAGCCAGAAGAGATGATGAAAAAAGAGAAAAAGTCTGCAGCTCTGAATATCAGAGGTAGGATTGACTTTGGGCCTATTTGAAATCTCTTTCTATAACACATATGGACTGTGCTGTAAATTTCTCTTTGACTTTTAATAAGGCAAAGTTGTGTTTGAAAGTAGGCCAGTTACATTCATAGACTATGACCTGACTCTTTTGTAATCACTGCATTGATCCTGGGGAGAAGCTGGTTGCTAATGATTTATCTCAGCTCCACTTAGACCCATGCTAATACTGCCTGCTCCAGAGCTGCACATATCAACATTATGCTAATACTTTACTTGGTTTTACTAGTCCATAGATATTGCTAACAAATAATGAAACATATTTTAATTGAATGTGCTTTTGATAAAGGTAGGAGAAGAGTAGGTGAGCTGCTATCCAAGGTTGTGCCCTATCTAGCATTGCTGAATGACCCTCTTGCATCAATTATTTCTGCCAGAAATCTGCCTTTGTGAAGGGACTGTTGGCTCACTAAAATCTCCACTCCCAGGACCAAAGGGAGTGTTCTGGTGAGGCCCATGGCAGGCACCTAACTAGCATTCTTCTCACTATGCAGTCAAGGTCAGAAGCACTGGACTAAGGTCAGCCCAAGGGTTTTTGAGATGTGTTTCTCACTGGACACCATTGTATCCAACATCTCTCCTTTCCAACTTCTTCGGCACAGATTTTGCTTCAGAGTAATTCCAGAAGGGGTTAATCCCCAATCTTGATTTTGAGAATTCCAACAAGGATTAAGCAACCCTCTACTTTCCTGTGGTTTGGGGAAAGCCTGTAAGTGGGGTTTAGATGGAAATAATATAATGAAAAATTAATAATTCAGGAGATATCTTCACTTTGAGTGTCTCACATCTGTTTTACAAAGTAATTTTCAGAATGAACCAATAGGGAAAATCCAGAAGTAACAACAATAACATATGAGCTCCTAAAAATTTCTAAATTAACCAAATTTAAATGCAACAGGGAAATTTGCTCTCCAAAAGAGCTTAGTAGTAAGCTTTTAAAAGAAAATCTGTAATAAAAAATCATCATTTATCTTTCTTTTATATGGTTCAGTTTAAAAATATATACATTGGGGCCAGGCTTGGTGGCTCACACCTGTAATCCTAGCACTTTGGGAGGCTGAGGTGGGCGGGTCACCTGAGGTCAGGAGTTCGAGACCAGCCTGGCGAAACCCCGTCTCTACTAAAAAGACAAAAACTAGCCAGGCGTGACTGGGGGGTCCTGTAATCCCAGATACTTGGGAGGCTGAGGCAGGAGAATTGCTTGAACCCTGGAGGCAGAGGTTGCAGTGAGCTGAGATCATGCCACTACACTGCAGCCTGGGAGACTGAGTGTGACTTTGTTATATGTATAATTGAAACAGAGTCTCACTCAGTCTCCCAGGTTGCAGTGCAGTAGAACAATATATATACATGCATACACACATAAGTTTAAAGGTGGAGTTCACCATCAGACACCTTAACTTTTCAAAACATGTTCTGTTAAGCATCCTCATTCTTTTTTTCTTCTTCTTTGAGATGGAGTCCCGCTCTGTCTCCCAGGCTGGAGTACAGTGGCACAATCTCTGCTCACTGCAACTCTGCCTCCCAGGTTCAAGCGATTCTCATGCCTCAGTCTCCTGAGTAGCTGGGATTAGAGGTGTGCACCACCACGCCTGGCTGATTTTTGTATTTTTAGCAGAAATGAGATTTCACCATGTTGGTCAGGCTGGTCTTGAACTCCTGACCTCAGGCAATCTGCCTGCCTTGGCCTCCCATAGTGCTGGGATTACAAATGTGAGCCACTGCACCTCATCCTTACGTTACAATGTTGAGAAAGAGAATAGGTAGGCGGAATGAAGCAATGAAGCAGAGAAGAATGAAGAGTAGGCCCTCATAGATATGGTGATCTTGTTTGAGAAACTTGTATGATCTTGACAAATTTTAGTCCAAAGCTATTGAAGTTTCTTGGTAGAAAAATGTCAGTAGTAGAATGCCTTGCTGTACCTGGCTGGGCCCTCGTTTACAGATACTGACACCAGTGCATCTCTAGCTTCTGATAGATATGAATAGTGCAGTGGCTGAAAGACTGGGATTTGGCTTCAAACTGCCTGAGTGTGAATCATGGCTTTGCCACTTAAGAACCATGTGACTTTGGGCAAGTTATTGAACCTCTCTAAGCCTCCAATCCCCGCATCTTTAAAATGAGGATAATAACAGTACTCACCTTATGGAATTGCTTTGAAATAAGTGAAATCTATAGAGTTTAGGCTTATAGTAGGAAAACTAGCTGATGTTTTGATTGAGTACAGACTTTGTCCCTGGTACCATTCATGAAGGAGTCAACGTGGTAGTCACACAATCTTACTGACTGCATACAATTGTTGTTCAGGTAGTGGGTGGAATTGCGGGACTCAAACCCACAGTGCTTCGTGTTAGCTGAGATCATTCCTGCTGCTTTTGATGAGGACCTGTGCTGTGGCTAATCGGAGTCTTTCCATATTTCCGGCTAAGTGTGAGGCTGGCCTCCCTTTGGTGCTGTGTCCTTATCTTGGACCCATAATTCACGGAAGGATCATAGAATGCTAGACTTGGAAAGACCTTAGGGAAAATGGACTTCAACCTTTTACTTCACAGATGAGGAAGCAGGGTGCAGAGTTTGATGACTTCCTCAAGTCATCCCGGTTCATAGAAGAGACAAGGCTAGAATCCTGGACTCTTACATCACATTTCTGGCCCTTTCCATGATCACACATTGCCTCTAGACTCCAGGCAGAGATGGCTTGCTTCTCTAGTACACAGTCCACTGAATGGTTATATTTCTAACATTTAAGCAGCTGCTTTAGAAAGTAGGACTACGTCCCATTCCCCAGATCTGCAGAGGAAATATCCTATGGGGATCTCTGCAAACAAAATACTATTTCTTCATTTTCTTTACTGTTTCTCTTATTCCAATGGGAATAGGAAAATGAGTTTTTGTTTGTTTGTTTGTTTTGTTTTTTTTTTGAGTGATGAAGTCTTGCTCTGTAGCCCAGGCTGGAGTGCAGTGGCATGATCTTGGTTCACTGCAACCTCCACCTCCCAGGTTTAAGCGATTCTCCTGCTTCAGCCTGCAGAGTAGCTGGGATTACAGGCATATGCCACAGCACCTGGCTAATTTTTTGTATTTTTGGTAGAGAAGAGGTTTCACCATGTTGGCCAGGCTGGTGTTAAACTCCCGACCTCAGGTAATCCCCCCACCTCAGCCCCCCAAAGTATTAGGATCACAGGTGTGAGCCACCGCACCTGCCAAAAAAATGAATTCTAAGCAACACACTCTGTCTTCTGCTGTAAAGTATGATAAAAACACGATCCTCTTAAAATTCTTATCAATGTGCTTTGTAGTGGTCAATTTTATTTAATAGGATCAAACATGATACATTAAAGATGTAACAATATGTCAGAAAGACAATTAGCTTTTTAAAGTTTGGTATAATCATAAATAGACAAATAGCCATCTTGACATCCCTTGAAAAGAAATCCCCTTTGATGAGATGTTTCTTTGCAATTCTTGCTTTTTCATCTCATCTTTTCATTACCATTTTCCCGGTACAAATGCACTATTTCCAGTCATTCAACAAATTCAACAGCACTGATGGCTTTCCTAAGTTCTGGGACACACCAAATTTCAACTTGTGTCAAATTACCAGTTTAGGTTATATGCCAGTTTTTTGGGGGTTTCATTTTAATCAAAAGGCAGCAAGTGAGGGCCAAGTACAGAGGTTTCCTGCCTTTGCAAAGCTACCTTGAGGGCATTATGACTAGTCAGGTGATTGAGTTGTCTACTAGGTGGTGATCTTTGTGTGTCTCAGATAATGCTGCCAGATTTATCTTTCTGAATCATAGATGTGATCACATCGGAGTCTGATCAAAGCCTTTACTGCATCCAAGATACGGTCTAAACACTGCTGACATTCAAGAGCTTGCTGTATTGGTGCCAATATTCCTTTCTAGACATTTCTGCCCTTCCCTTCACTCCTTCATGGCCTTACCTCCGCCACCAGCTCTTTACTCTCTCCCTGCATACCCACCAGCATTTAATGTACAACTGTAGTGAGGTGAGAAGCACTTAGACCCTGTGGTCAGGCAGATCTGGTTTGAGTTCTGCCTCTCCCTTTTTCTAGCTAGGTGACCTGGGGCAAGGAACTTAATCTCCTTGAGATTCAGTCCCCTCATCTATACAGTGGAGATAATAAGACCAACATCACTGTGTTGTGTTGATCACATGGGTGGTTAGAACAGCACAAAGGACCCACTCAACAAATGGTGTCTGTTATCATCGTCACCACCTCTTGGTCATTCTCAGAGGGTTTTCAGACATTTTTAAATATACTCTTCAGAACTAGCCTCTGAGGGAAGTGAGGCAGATACTATTACTACCGCATTTCACAGATGAGAATCTTGCTCCTCAGAGAGGTTGACTTTCATAAGGTGCATGGCTCATAGCAACAACGTCAGGGTCTGTGAGTCTAAATTTAGTGCATCAGCCCCCAATGTTGCCCCACGAGCACGTCTCTATCTGCAGTTTCCCGTGAGGCTCCTGCGAGGTGTTCCTGTCTGAAATGCCTTCTCCTCCGGTTGCCTTTTGAAGTCTGCCTCCTCTCCAGAGTCCTGCCCAAATTACCTACCTCTCAACAAGACTTTCCTGAGATTTCTCATCACAGGAGACTCTTTTCCTCCCCAAGGAGGTTATCAATATATTTATTTCAGCATCTTCTACTTTGAGAGGCTTAGGCGAGAGGATTAATTGAGGCTGGGAGTTTGAGACCAGCCCGGGCAAAAGAGCAAACCCCTGTCCCTGTAAAAAAAAAAAAAAAGTAAAAAAATTAAAAAAATTTTTTTTAAAAGTAAAAAAATCAGCTGGCGCAGTGGCACATACCTGTAGTCCTAACTACTTGGGAGGCTGAGGTGGGAGGATCATTTGAGCCCTGGAGTTTGAAGTTAGAGTGAGCTATGATTATGCCACTGTACTCCAGCCTAGGTGACAGAGGGAAACCCCATCTCTCTCCTCTCTCTCTTTCTCTCTCTCTCTCTGTCTCTCTCTCGATCTCTCTCTCTCTTACACACACACATGCACACAGAATTTTGCCAGTGCACTGTAGTTAATGATCATAACCATGCCTTCTTCATCTTTGCATGGGCGGTGAGAAGACACATTGCATTATGAAATCTCAGGAACTGAGTGGGATGCTGGTTTAAACAGCTTTTCAGACTGAAGGCCATGACAATTTGGGCCCTGGAATTAGTTTAGTAGAAAATTAATTATAATAGAATGAAATAGAATAGATAATAGTAAGAAATCATATATAATGGGGAGTTTTGCTTTCCCACAAATTACTTGTTTCAATTTGTATCTCTGTGCTAGGATGCAAAACATAATTCTTACTGTGGATTATGGGAAAAACAAGTTTGAAAGTTACTATTTTATGTAAGTCTTGGGGACTAATAGTGGGATTTCTCAGAAGGAAAAGCTGAAATTGGAGTTTAGAACTTACATGAGGCAGGATGCACAGTAGATCCCTGGACCGGCTACCCAGATTGATAACCCCAGTTAACACTGTTTAGTTGTGTGATTTTGGACAAGTTACTTAGGTATTCTGTGCCTCAGTTTCCTCATTTGTAAAATGAAGAGAGTACCAACCAGAAATACTCAGAAGGGTCTGATTCCAATTTTCAAGAGTTTATTCAAGTGAAAAGCTGGGAATGGCCATTCCAGGACTCATCGCTCCAGAGAAATGGGGTTAGGGTACCAAAGTTAAAAGCTAAATTCTTGCTTATATAAGGAGAAGACCAAGAAATTTAACAGGGTTGTAACATATTCTATACAAGACTGGTTTAGAAGTTAGAAAAATTAATTAGTTAGAATTTGTTTTCCATGTGGCTTTTCTTTATAGCTGTTTTTCATTTCCTTTGCAACTTAAAAGAGTATATTTAACATTCCATATTAAAGGACTGTGATAGCCATGATGTCATGTATGAGAAGGTAAGAAGGACAATGAAAATCAACGATAAGTGAAAAGGGGGCCTTCCCTGGGGCCCTTCACCATTTACAACATTTTACAGAGCAATGCAGGTAGGGAAAAAGACTTAATTCAGACATACAAAAGCTTACAGCTGCCTGTCACGTAGCTCAGGCTCTGTAATTCAAATTCCTTGAAGGCTCAAAATACTTTTGAGTTCCAACCGCTTAGATTTTGCATAACTTATTTTCACAAGGTAACCACCTTGCAGTCCTAATGAGGACTTAATGTGTAAATATATGTAAATGTTTAAAACAATGCCTGGAGCATATGTGTTTGTTAGCATAATAATAATAGTTGTTATTATTAAAGACAAGAGTTAGTGTATGTCAAGAGAGTTATGATGATCAACCAGAAGCTCCTGTTTTATCGAATGCCTACATTGCTTTTATGGCATTATGGCATTGCTATTATGGAGGAAATGGATCTAACACGTATGAGACAATCAGAGAATAACAGACTGTGTCAGGCAGCAAAAATGACATCACTTGTGCACAGGAAATATTAGGCTTTCATATTTTTTTCTCTTTTCTCTTCTTTTTTTTCCTTATCTCAAAAGGTATGAAGGCTTTCATATTTTTATGGTAGCATTTTGTACTGTCCTGAAGAAATTTAAAGCTTCGATCCCTAACTCCTTGTAGAGGAACAAAGTACATAGAACATCTCTTGGGAAAGTTTTGAGTTTCCCTTCTGTGGTTCAGGACAGGGATTGGGGAGTTAAAAGCTCCTTTGGGCGTCGGATGTTGGGAGAAAGAGGCACAGCATTAGAAAATGGGAATGTTAATGTATATATTGAATCAGGATCTTATAAGTAAACACTCAGCCAAAAGGATATATAGGAATTCTTTTTATTCCTGTATTTTTTGGGAAAAATTTGAGTCAATTGCCTCAAATTACATTTAGTGTTCACAGAATGCCATTTTCTCTATGATATTATTTAGAATTGTGGAGGTGTTGCCGAGAGGAGGAATTAGCCCAATTAAAGCACCTTCCAAATGAGACTGTCTTAGCTGTAAGTTGTCAGTCTTAGCCATGAGTAAGTTGTTAGTAATTTGGATTATTATTCATTCTACTGCGTGAGTCTGTGGAATACACGGAGAGACAAAGCTGACCCCTCTTAATATACATGCTTTCTTCTAGAGCAGTGCTTTGGAAACTTGTATGTGCATTCCAATCACTTGGGCATCTTTTTAAAACGCAGGTTCAGATTCTACAGATCTGAGGTGGGGCCTGAGAATCGGCATTTCTACCAAGCTCCTAGGTGATGCTGATGCTGCTGATTTGCAAGCTATACTTTGAATTGCAATATTCTGATGTTGTTTTCTGTAAAAACAAACAAACCCCACAAAAACCAAAACCCAAAACTCTGTGTTTATATTTGATAATTTTTCTGACCAAATTTTCAGCTAATTTACTTACTAAACCCCAGTTTAATCCTTGCCTAACAATTGGGCACTCAAATCTTTGCTGAGGAATGCATATGTTCTATATTATAGTCAGTATCTTCAGAAACAATTCCCTAATTAAAGGCACCCACAATTTTTAGTGTTATCTGTAGAATTTTAATTTTATTTTATTATAAATGGCTCTTTCTGCAATAAAAATGTTCCCAGAGTCCCTGTTCTTGGGCACTTCTTAAACAAAATGCTGTTTAAATGACCACAGGCTAAATAAAAAGTAGGTAAATGCTTACAGGGAAAAAGGAAGGTGGATCAAGGTAGAAAAGAGACAAATTTTTTAAACACTGTTTAATATACCTTGTTCCCTATCCCCTTAAAAATGTTTAAAACAGGGCCGGGCGTGGTGGCTCACGCCTGTAATCCCAGCACTTTGGGAGGCCGAGGCAGGTGGATCATGAGGTCAAGAGATCGAGGCCATCCTGGTCAACATGGTGAAACCTCGTCTCTACTAAAAGTAGAAAAATTAGCTGGGCATGGTGGTGCATGTCTGTAATCCCAGCTACTTGGGACGCTGAGGCAGGAGAATTGCTTGAACCCAGGAGGCGGAGGTTGCGGTGAGCCGAGATTGCGTCATTGCACTCCAGCCTGGGTAACAAGAGGGAAACTCTGTCTCAAAAAAAAATGTTTAAAACAATGTAAAGCGCAGATACTTGTCTGAAAGAAAAAGAAATCATTTGCACCGCTTCTGTTTTCTAGCTTGGTGCCCTTTGATGGGTGGTGGGTGGTAGTGATGTGGCCCTGTGAGACGACACAGTCACTCTTCCTGCAGGCGACTATGAGCTCAGAATCTCCCTAAGCTGCTGCTCTTCCAAGGTACTCTGAGTCCTGAGATGGTGGCCTGGGGTTTTGTTTCCTAAGAAGTAGTTGCCATTATTTTGATTCATCCTACTGTTCTAACCAAAACCAAAACCAAAAAACTCCAAATGGTAACAGGTATTTATATGCTTGGAAATCCAAGTCAGTGAGTGTCAAATGGCTTCCCAATTTGCCTCTGTGCTGCAGTAGTCTTTCTTTCTTCCTGGCAGGTGTACTTTTGCATGTGATGGGAGATGCCCTGGGGTCCGTGATTGTGGTCATCACAGCCATCATATTCTATGTGCTTCCCCTGAGGAGTGAGGACCCGTGTAACTGGCAGTGTTACATTGACCCCAGCCTGACTGTCCTCATGGTCATCATCATTTTGTCATCTGCCTTCCCGCTCATCAAGGAGACCGGTGCCATTCTGCTGCAGATGGTCCCCAAAGGAGTCAACATGGAAGAGCTGAGTAAGTAGACTGAATTGTGATCCAGAACCACTCTCAATTTAATGTTATCAGGCCAAAGGACGAAGATTATTTAGGAGCAGTGTTTGCTTTATGTATTGTGAAACACCTTAAATCACCAGGTGGTAGAGACATCCATCATATGTTTTATAGCCTATTAAGATGACTCAACTCCAAGCACCAAAGGTCCTTTGCGACTGTGATTCTCTGACTCAACTGTAAATTTTAAAGAATGCAGTGCCTGGATAATACCTATTCCTGGGCTATTTACGTTCATGTCAAAGATTTATTTTAATTCAAATCAGGCCATTTCTGCCAAGTACTCTATTTTATTCTACTTATTCTAAAAGCACAATCATTCATATTCTAGACCCTGCTTTCTAGTTAATGTGGACATGCAAGTCCCTGTGTCTCTCACAACACTGCCCAGTGCTTCAGGCAGAGCAGGCATGGGAGAGGGAAGGAGACAGAGGAACAGACATATAGCATTGCCTTTGCCTTCCCAGGAGCTAGTTCATTTCCCAATTGAGGAAATAAGATAAACATATACAAAGAAATTTGTGATATATACTGGCTACGTTTTTAATAAAGTAATGTACTTAAAAGCAGATATTTTTAAAAATAGAGGGCTAGTTGCTTGTAGTCTCACCACTTCGGGAGGCTGAAGCAAAAGGATTGCATGAGGCCAGGAGTTCAAGAGCAGCATGGGCAACATAGTGAGACCTCATTTTTACAAAAATAAAAATATCACTTTTATAAATAAATAGAAAAGTAAAGGTTATAGTGTGTGGCTGTGGTCCCAGCTTTTCAGTAGGCTGAGGTGAGAAGATCACTGGAGCCCAGGAGTGTGAGGCTACAGTGAGCCATAAACATGCCACTGTACTCCAGCCTGGGAGACAGAACAGTCTCTACAAAAACAAAAAACCCCACAGGATAGTAATAACAATAGCACTATTTTCATAGCATTTATTGCATGGTAGAAAGGTAAGTGTTCTAAGTGCTTTACATATAATAATGCATTTTCATCCTTAAAATAATACAAAAGGCACTATTATCATTTCTATTGCGCAGATAAGGAAACTGAGGCACGGAGAGGTTAGGTAGTTGTCTAAGATCATGCAGTTAGTAAATGTCTAAACTAGGATTCAAACTAGCTGACTGCAGAACCTTTGCTCAAATCCGTATTGAATACCATCTCTCTAATACATATTCATTTTGGAAAGTATAGGAAATACAGAGGAGCCTAAATAAGAAAATAGAATTTTCTCTTAATTTGACAGTGGAAATTACCACTATTAATATTTTTCTATATGCAGTGTAAAAAGAAAGATCCTGCCATATACACAGTTTAGCGATTTGCTTCTTCACTTAAAAATATCTTATGTACATTTTCTCATATCCTTAAATATGCAACTTACTTTTAAACAACTGTATCCTATTCCATTACATAATTGTTTTAACTATTTCCTTGTTGGGTCCATCTTTTTCATGAATACAAAGAGCATTGTCCAAACCATTCTTGTACATAAATATTTGGTTATTTCTTTTAGGTTAAACTCTTAGTAGTAGAATTGTTAGTAAAGGTTTTTTTTTTTGTTTTGTTTTGTTTTGTTTTTTTTAATCCATGTTGCCAAATCATCCCTTTTAAGAAAAGGCAGACCAGGCACGGTGGCTCACACCTGTAATCCCAGCACTTTGAGAGGCCGAGGTGGGCAGATCACAAGGTCAGGAGTTTGAGCCCAGCCTGACCAACATGGTGAAAACCCGTCTCTCCTAAAATACAAAAATTAGCCAGGTATGGTGGCATGTGCCTGTAATCCCAGCTACTCAGGAGGCTGAGGCAGGAGAATCACTTGAACCTGGGAGGTGGAGGTTGTGGTGAGCTGAGATCATGCCACTGCACTCCAGGCTGGGGGACAGAGCAAGACTTCATCTCAAAAAAAAAAAAAAAAGGCATTGCACTTCATATGACTATGAGAAGTTCATTCAAGTGTCCATTCCCTTGTATACTCAGCAACCCTGGGGACTTTTTTCTTGTCTTTAGACTTCTTTTCTTAAATGACTTTGTATGGGCTAACGATGTGTGGAGAAAGGTTAAGGGCAAATGTACCCACAGAGGTACAACTATTTTGTTCTTCCTGCTGTTCTTAGTAAGTATGCAGCCATTTTGGTGAGAATACTTAAAGGAACCATATCCCTCCTGTAGTTCCATGTCTCAAATGCAGCACTCACCTTGGCTTTTGTTTGCTCTTCTCTGTTCTAGTGAGTAAACTCTCTGCTGTGCCTGGAATTAGCAGTGTACATGAAGTACACATCTGGGAACTTGTAAGTGGAAAGATTATTGCCACCCTGCATATCAAGTATCCTAAGGACAGGGGATATCAAGATGCTAGCACTAAAATTCGAGAAATCTTCCACAGTGCGGGAATCCACAATGTCACCATCCAGTTTGAAAATGTGGACTTGAAGGAACCCCTGGAGCAGAAGGACTTACTGTGGCTGTGCAACTCACCCTGCATCTCCAAGGGCTGTGCTAAGCAGCTGTGTTGTCCCCCTGGGGCACTGCCTCTGGCCCATGTCAATGGCTGTGCAGAGCACAATGGCGGGCCCTCTCTAGACACATACGGAAGTGATGGCCTTTGTAGAAGAGACACAATGGAAGTGGCTATTGAAGTGTCTTTGGATGGCTGTCTGAGTGACCATGGGCAAACTCTTAACAAAACTCAGGAGGACCAATGTCATGTCAACAGCACGCACTTTTAATCTGGTACCCATATAATCAGACCGTATAGACAAGGCACTTTGGAACCACCAGCGTGGCTCATAAGAAGAGCTTTGCGGGTTGTAGGCTCAGACCAGACTTGCAGTGTGCATGCTCTGTGCTCACTAGGGGTTGGCTGTTTGGGATTTTAGTTAAACATGTCTGTGAATTTTATGTAACTGGTAACCCCTTTCCATTCCCCTGGGTGTCTCATGCTGCTCTTTGACTGTTTCAGCTTGAACATGCATTTTTCTAAAGCAAACTGCACTAGTGTATATATCAGGGACATTCAAGTCTGGGCCTGGGACTCAATAACTGCAGATACAGTGTTTAAAGAAGTTCTTGTTTCTAAACTGATTAGAACTTCTAGCTGATGCTCAGGTGAGATCATAGCTTAAATACATTGAAAAAACTAAAGTACTACAATAGCTGTAATTTCCCCATTCCCCTTAATGATCATAAAAGAGGCAAGTTAGGTATTTCTGGCACTAAAGAAATATCTTTTTTCTTTGATTCATTTTTGAATAAACATAAAATGAATAACTCCTAAGGTAGAAAATATTCTCAAAACATTCTGTAGGAGGTAAAGGTTAGTAGGGTTTTTTTTTTGTCCATCTCTACATTTTGTGAGGTGAGAGAAAACTAATGTTTACTTTCTGCTGTGAACTGAACTGCAGCTATAGGATGTTTCAAATGTTTAAATATATAATACATCTTTTTCACATGGAAGTGAGGGGCTATTTCAGCTTCCTCAAGTATGACACAAATACTCATATGCTGTCTTTCAGAGTCAGTACAGGTGGGGCTGTTTTCATTTAATGCTTTGATAATGATTTACTTATTTTTCCAAATTTCCTTTGATTTTTCTTTCATATGATCTCATTGATCGATGCAGCATTTACCAGAAAAGAGTATTCCTAGGATAGCAGAATGCATAACATTGAGTATTAATTCTTGTCAAATAAATAAGCTAGACTGCCTTCTCTTTAATCAGACATATTTTAAAGTATTTATTATAGTTGTCAACTAGTGACTCAATGGAAAAGTTGATGTCCAAAGGAGAAATGAGAATTAGCTTACTTGCTGCCTTTAATGTGATTTTGAGGAACTTAAAATTTTCTTTTATGTCTCTGATCCATATTACCAAGTTCAAATAAAATTTTTATAATCGGATTCAGACCCATAACCAAACTATATTAGTAGTAGAGAAGCATCTGTCATGTATTTAACACATTGTTCAGACATCAATATTTAAATCAGAAGTCTCACAGGTATGAGAAAATGGGAGGTGCCTCACTAGACAACTAGTATCGTCATTGGTAGATTGCAAGATTGTCTGAAAATCACCATCTCTTAGCGTGTAAAGTCTTGTTTAGAATCTGCACAGGATTTATCAGAGGTGCTGGGTTGATAATGAAGAGAGCATCCATGATTTTTCAGAACAAACATAAAATTTAAACAATTTATCTTAGTCCTAAATTTGAAGGCTGAAATAAATAAACAGCTATGATCAGTAGGATAGAATTTTTTTTGTAGAAACAGGGTCTCGCTAAGTTGCCCAGGCTGGCCTTGAACGCCTAGCCTCAAGTGATTCTCCTGCCTCGGTCTCCCAAAGCCCTGGGAGAACAGGCATGAGCCACTGCACCTGGCCAGGAAATTCTTTATTCCTTGAAAATGTATTATCTGAGTTTAAACTGGCTATGAATTAGGTAAATAGAAAAATGCCTAAAAATGTTTTTATTTCTAGGAGCTTATTGGGCTAGGTTATATGTACTTTATAAGCTCAAAGGGGTTAATAAGTAAGACATTTATCTTTTTAGTATTAAAAGTGTGGCATGTACTCATGCAAAACAGTGAAACCTCTAAGAAACTCAGCATGGAGATAAGTGGGCCAGATTCTTTTACATAAACTGGTTGAAATGCCTTAGACCAAGTCAAAAAAGAAATTTTTCTCTGACTTCCAAATCTGAAGGTCTTATTTGATTTCACATCATTTTGCCTTTATTAAAAGGGAAAAATTATGATTTCACGGTTTTTGTGCAACTGGCTGAAGGAATGCATATTAGTTTGCATTTAAACACTGTTCTTTAATCTCTAAAATATTTTTCTGGATAAGAAAAGGCACTTAATTCCACTATAATTAAACCTAACTTTAGAAAACTATCTTGATCGACACTTACCAGATTATTGCTTGGAGTCAATGTGAAATAATACCTTTTTAAGGCAGTTTGGCTGAGTGTATTTAATAATGTCCAATCGAGCTAAGCGCAATTATTTTGTATTGGGATGGCTGGCTTGCATTTGCCACCTCGGGCACTGTGATACCTGCTGTATGCTATTTTCACTTGGTTTTCACTCTCTCTTTAATTGTCCTGCCTTTTAATTCTCCCAAGAAAATATAGGAGTCTTCTTTTTCCCTTTGAATTAGCCCTGCTTTGGGGGCAGTAGCAGCTGATAAAACAGATTTAAAACAGCACTAATTTCCTTTAATGTTAGAAAAACACTGCCACTCAGTTTGGTGCTCTTGTATGCTTAGATTATTTAAACCCCCCTCCCCCCACCGACCCTGCACCATTTTTTAAAGAACTGACATAATGTTTAAAGTCATATGTTTAAACATAATGTTTAAATAGTTTGTGTGTTAGGTCAGGGACCAGTTGTCCTTTGTGCTAACCTGGCCTTCTACACAGCCCTATTGCACTTTTGTTTCTATAGAAACAGTGCTTTCCACATTATTTTAGCATTGACCTTAGGAAATACTTTATCTGCTTCATTTTCTGACTCCCAACATTGCTTTTGAAAATATAGGTTAATTTTTTTCATGACATCGGGCCATTATGAATACCCACAGAGATACCAGGCTCCATTGTTGACAGAAAAAAAAACTACTCTCTAATTTCTCAATAAAATATCAATAAAATAGATAGACATTATTTGAGGAAGAATTAATATTCTCTTCTCCATATTTAGTTTTTTTTTTTTTTTTTTTGCCGTTGGCTGAGCAAATTCCAGTAGTGGTAAACAAAAAACTCTAAAGTTCAGTAGGAATAGATGTTTTGAATGTCAAGGACATCACTCAGGTAGGTTTGGGATTACAGTGAGACAGCTGCCCTGTGAGGTCATAAGAAAATTTGTGAGGGTTACTCCAGGGGTTCTCAGTCTTGGCATTATTTACATTTTGAATTGGATGTGTTCTTGCTCCTGATGTGAGATGTGTATTGTAGGATATTTAGCAGCATCTCTGACCTCTATTCATAAATGCTGGTCCTGTCCCCCCAAGTTGTGACTACCAACAACGTCTCCAGACATTGCCACATATAACCTGGGAAATAAAATTTGCCCCAAGTTCTGAGCCACTGGGTAAAACTAAGGGTAATTTAGAGACAATGTTGATGAAAGCCTCTTCAAAATCCCATAGTCCTTTTAATAATACATTCTGCAGAATTTGCTCTTTAAAAACATATTTTTAAAGGCAAGAGCAGCCTATTCATAAAAATTGCAGTTGTTTCTGCATAGGAACTTTGGACATTTAAAGAAAAAATGTAATTTGAAACGAAAAGCCTATACAAATCCCTTCATACGTATCAGTCATTATAATATTAAATGAAATGAAGAAAAAAGCATTTGGTCTCACTCTTCTGTGCTGATCTCTTTAACTCCTGAATATCTTCAATTTGATGAGTCCACTACCAAATGAGACTGGATAGTTATCAGCACAATAGATTCCTGGAGTTAAGATATTTCATTCTCCTTCATATTTAAAATGATCAATTTTAAACTTCATGACGTTTCTTGTTATTAGTTCCTAGTAAGCAGCTCATCTTAGTGCTAATGACAAGTTCAGATGTTAAAAATGTCTTTATCATTTATGGCTAATTTTATCCTTTGCCAAATCTTATCTATTTTCTTCAAGAGAGCAAAATACATTTCCTGATTTTAAAGTATCCTGCTTTTAAATTTATTTACACATTCTTGTAGTAAAAGACTGAAAAAAAAAAAAACCAAAAAACTGGTATAGAAAAAATGAGGGAACATGACCTGATTTGAATTTTAAATTTGGATGAATGATCACTGACTGCATGCACCTGATAAACCTTTGAGTATTTGTGCTTCTTAGTTTACACTTGAGTAGTCACAGGTGGGAATGAAGTTGTCAAACCAAAAACTTAGTTTCTTAATTGGAATTGCATTGAATGATAATCCTCAATGTAATCTGCCTGTTATTACCCATCTGGAGTTTAGATAATACAGATGAGTCATTTTCTGATGCTTCTGTTTTCACACGTTTTATTTCATACCTTTTTGTTTACATGAAACTTTCTTGAATGTTTGCTAGATGATCAACTGTCACCTCTTAGTACAAAGCCATGCCAGAGACACTGAACCTGCTCTGCACTCTAATGAGAACAATCCGGAAAGGATGATTTTCAAGGGAGAGTGACCTCTTCCTGGAGATCTGAGGTTATGTTACAGTATTGTGGAGTTTTGTTGCTTAAAAATTCTCCACCTGTTCTCATGGGCAATTTTGCCAGTGTTGTAATCCTCACATTTGGGAGAATTGTCAAAACTCTAAGACATAAAGTTTAAATAACTCATTAATAATTGCACGCGAATACCCCAGTAATGTATGCACATGGGTATAACTTTTAAAGATGTTCAATGGTGCTGTAAATAAAATTTTTTTAAAAAATAAAAACATGACTGAGACATGTCTGTGGCCATTAAACAGATAAAGTAGCAGGACTCATTTTGTCTTTGTCACTTGCCCTGGTAAGTTTATTACTCAGTAACTCCTTGGATTGGTTTTAATAATTTGGGCCTATTTCTCTTTTTCCATTTTGTTCGTCTCCTTCACACCTCTTCTGTCGCTGGAGAAGAAGTACAGCGGCGCTATCTCGGCTCACTGCAACCTCTACCTCCCGGGTTCAAGTGATTCTCCTGCCTAAGCCTCCCGAATAGCTGGGATTACAGGTGCCTGCCATCATGCCCAGCTAATTTTTGTAATTTTAGTAGAGACGGGTTTTCACCATGTTGGCCAGGCTGGTCTTGAACTTTTGACCTCAAGTGATCTGCCCTCCTCAGCCTCCCAAAGTGTTGGGATTACAGGTGTGAGCCACCGCGCCCGACTATTCTTGATTTTAGAATCAGCTTTCCTTGACTCTTCTCTGTGCCTTTCAGTGGGAGCATGCTGCCCCAGATTCCCTCGTACCCACTGGCTTATCCCCACAAACCAGCTCAAACCTTGCAGCTATGTTTAATGCTGACTTCACTCTTATCCTATTGCTAACTCATCATTACGCTCAACTAATGCTCCCCTCAAAGTACTACTCATGTCAGTGCCCCCTTCCCATTCCTGCCTGTTCCTCAGGTTCAGCTGTATCACTTCAGCCTTTGCTGTCAGAGGAGCCTCTCTGCCTCCCAGCCACCCCTAAACTTCCTCTTGTCAACGCTCTTGCTTCCCCTCTGCTCCAGGAGGAGGGACAAACTCCCATAGCCTGTCACTGTGGTTCCCTTCTCACCCCAGGCTTTATCTTCTTCAGCAGACAAGCAGAGTGCAAAGATACCTAAGAAAGTTAGAATGTGAGAGGGTGCAAGGATGCTTTCTCTGTAGGCTAATAAATCGAGTTTTGTATGAACTGGTGAGAGACTATTATATAGTAGTCTGTTTCTTCTATGCCAAAAGAGATGCTTCTTGTTTGTTTTTTTTCTTTTTGATTTTTACATTACATTTACCAAGTTTCTTCTTTTCTGGTTTCTCTTTCTGGCTGATTTCCTTTTCTATGTGAGTGTGCCATTTTTCCCCAAAGCTGACTTCCTGTGGATGACAGACTGCGACCTTCCTTGACCAGTGTCTTCATTCCAGAGCACACTCTGATATTGACATATCCTCTGAGTGTAAGCAGAGCCATAGCCTCGCTCATCTTGTGTGAGGCAAAAAAGAGGGTGGACTTTCTTTCATCTCATATTTTCACCACATGATCACAGATGTGGCTGTGACATAATAATGAACTCGAATACAGAGCCAAAATATTTGGAACATTGTACCGATTCTTTTAGGCTTGAAGATGCAAGACTAAATTTGCATGGGATTTAGAACCACAGGGCTGGGTGGGGGTGAGGCGAAGGTGGGGGAGCAAATTGTCCCAGTGGCCAAGGTCGATAGAGCCTTCCAGTGTGCTGATAACAACCAGGTCTCTTATCTGCCTCAGAAAACTGGGACCAAAAGAAGACCATGTTGGGGTACTGTGAGTCTTCAGCTCTCATCTGATGCCCAAAGGCATTCAGAAAAAAACTGTGACTCTTTTGGAAGGCGTGATGATTGAGAATGCTTTATAGCTTTTACTTTCCATTGTTAAAAATTGCACTATCGGCCGGGCACGGTGTCCCACGCCTGTAATCCTAGCACTTTGGGAGGCCGAGGCGGGTGGATCACTTGAGGTCAGCAGTTCAAGACCAGTCAGGAGTTCAAGACCAGTCAGGAGTTCAAGAACAAGACCACCATGTTGGGAGGCCAACATGGTGAAATCTCATCTCTACTAAAAACAAAAAAATTAGCCAGGTGTGGTGGTGGGCGCCTGTAATCCCAGCTACTCGGGAGGCTGAGGCAGGAGAATTGCTTGAACCTGTGACATGGAGATTGCAGTGAGCCGAGATGGAGCTACTGCACTTCAGACTGGCTGACAGAGAGAGACTCTGTCTAAAAAGAAAAAAAAAATTGCACTATATAACACTTCCTGAGTAGGGAGACATGACTTGACCCATGATATGACTAGTCTTAAGTTACAGGAAAGTGTTTACAGAGAGATTTTATCATAAAATAAATATATACTATGAACTATAGGTTAAGGTTTAAACATTCTGGCCTTAAAATCGGCCTGCTTTCAAATCCCAGCTCTACCTTGTGTTTGTTATTTGACCCGTGGAAGTAATTGCCAGAGAATTAAAAAAGTTCTCTGGGCCTCATTTGTACCATCTGTGGAATGGAGGCAATTAGAGTTCCTGCCTCATGAGATTGTTGTGTGGATTGAAGGAAATGACCCGTGAGGAACTCCCAAAACAGAACCTGGGTTTCTAAATGCTCTATGAATGCTATTAACAGATATTCTTTAAAGGCCAACTTTAATAAGTAAAATTTGAGCCAGATTTATTCCAATTTTTAACTCACTACTTGTGAAATGTCAAAAATATATGGTGTAGATTAGCCTGAGCGTCAGCACCCAATTAGATTTGAAACGGCAGAGGCTCTATGACATGACTTTACCAAAGAACTATACAGACCTGGACACGGAACCCCTCACCTTCACCCTCAAATTCCCAAGAGCCCTTATTTCTAAGAAAACACAGTTCAATGCAGAAGGGTTTCAACAAAATACCAGCGCTTGATTCAACAGGACCCCACCTCCCAGCCATTCACAGGTGGCTTCTCGAACAGTAATGCCACTGTTAGAGAGCTGCTGAGTCCGGGGTTTCAGTCACAGGCAGCGAAGACTTCAGCTGACTCTGGGCGAACCTCCATTCTGTCAACGCCTTCCAGCTACAGACGAACATACCTGTGGTTCAGTGAGTTGCGTATAATGACTGACTGATGCAGAGAGGAGAAGGTACATCATGGGGAACCATGGGACATACCAGCAAGAGGGGGTTCACAAACTTATTTGAGGATTTGGGTTTCTGTTAGATGATTTTGGGGGAGGATTAAAGTAATGAGGTATTGGTTTGGATTGGATGCTGTCAGCAAGTGGGAATAACTCTGACTGGGTATCTTAATAAATCCTGTCTCTAAGGGAAGCAGGGAGGAACGAAGCAAGGCTCACCTTTTAATTGAAAGCAGTTGTCACTTTTTTTTTTTTTTCCGACAGAGTCTAGCTCTGTCACCTAGGCTAGAGTGCAGTGGCACACCCATAGTTCACTGCAGCCTCGATCTCCTGGGCTCAAGTAATCCTCTCACCTCAGCCTCCTGAGTAGCTGGGACTACAGGATTGCACTACCGCTCCTGGCTAATTTTTTTGATTTTTTTAAATGAGAGACAAGGTCTTGCTATGTTGCCAGGCTGGTCTTAAACTCCTGAGCTCAAGTGATCTTCCTGCCTCTGCCTCCCAAAGTGCTGGGATTACAGCTGTCACTCATGTTATCCAGGGTGGGGTCTGGTATTGTAGTAATTTGCACAGTGCTCTTGTTTGGCTGTGCTTAGACGATATTACAGAGCGGTCTTGCTTCTCACCTCACTTCATCACAGTCACAGTGGCCTCATGTCTGGTGCTGGTGTTCTAAGAGATGGTTTGTGTGCCACAGGAGAATACAATGGCTTAGCCGTGAGACAGCCAGGCCAGTTCTACCAACACCAAGGTGTTGTATAGTATCAGTTTCCAGATGCGGGGCTGTGCTTTTCTTTTTATTGTGTTCTCAGTACTTAATATATTTGTGGTACATTTAATGAAACAGGCTATGAGCATTGAAATCCTGGCTGAAAGGACACTTAGAAGCTGTGTGACCGTGGCAAACTACTTCAGCTTTTGAGACATCAGTATCCTCCACATTTTATATGTGAGGTCTATATCTGCCTCCCAGGGGTGCTGTGAAGATTAAATGAGATAATGCATGTTCCTGGCAAATAATGATTTTAAAAAGTAGCTATTTTTGTTGAGTTCCTCTGTATAGTTTGGCCTCCATGGCTGTCTGAGTTTAGGACATGGATAAAATGCATTCTCTCTCTCTTTGTTTCTTTTTGAAATGGAGTCTTGCTCTGTCAACCAGGCTGGAATGCAATAGTATGATCTCGGCTCACTGCAAGCTCCGCCTCCCAGGTTCAAGCAATTCTCCTTCATTAGCCTCTCCCGAGTAGCTGGGACTACAGGCACAACTAACACCATGCCTGTTTAATTTTGGCATTTTTAGTGGAGATGGGGTTTCACAATGTTGGCCAGGCTTGTCTCAAACTCCTGATCTAAAGTGATCTGCCCGCCTCGGCCTCCCGAAGTGCTGGGATTACAGGTGCAAGTCACTGCACGTGGCCTTCATTGTCTCATTTTGCTTGATTTTATTTTTTTGCATCATGTGACTTTTTCTTTTTTAAGTTTTAAATATCATGATCAGAAGGCCTGCCAGATGCGCAAGGTTATTTCTTCCTTTGTATTCACTTCTAGGAAATATTCTTATGTTACTGCAGCTGTTACTGTCATCTTTACTGCTATGATGGTGTCAAATAACAGAGCCAGAGAGAATCTGGCCACAGTGTGCATCATAGCACGGGAGCTCACACAGTTTGTGAGGGGCTGGGCTATCATCCTGGCTGTCTACTCGTCAATGAATGTTTGTTGAACACATGAATGAATGAATGAATGAATGTAAACAGTGAAGCTTAGTTTACTTCTCATCTCACAGTCCATCAAGCAGGTATTTTCTTTGTTCTTCGATGTCAATGTTCCATTGGGGCTTTACTGCACAGGTTATTGAGTGTTGCTCAACACTTCAGTGGAACGAATGCAAGTGAGTTATCTGTGTTTCCCAAGAAACGACGGTACATAGGGGAGCAGACCTCCTATCTCCCCTTTACGCGGCCTCGGACTCAGGCTACCACACCCGCATCCATTTCAGGCTATCACATTTGGAACAGATGTTTTTAGCTTCTTTGCTCATTGATAAGAAAGTATTACGGGTTTCACTTTGAGGTTCCGTGATATCTCCTGCTTTCCTTCATCACCTCCGTTTCTATGTTCTTTTTGCCTTTCTTACATCATTTTTATTACTAAGTGGCAATAAAATAAAAGAGTGCAGGAGCAAGCAAAGTGAGAGAAAGCCAAGCCTCAGAGGCAAGCATGTTTAACAAAATAACCACATACGGTTTGTTCTTTAACTTGCTTTTAAAAATTAACAATATATTCTGGCTATCTTTCCCAGACAAGACATAAAAATTTACCTCATTTTTATGAACAGTTCTATAGTATTCCATTATGCAGCCATATCAACTTAAGTATCTACTCTCCTGTTGATAAATTTTACTTCCTTTAGAAAATAATATAAACTTTAAGTACCATTGGCGTAACTGACACTTTCTGGGTATTACGTACATGTGGATTTTGTCTTAATGTCCTTAAAACATTTCTTTTTTATGCTTTTTGCTCTCTCTGCCCTCAAATTCCTATAATGAGTATATACTACTTAGATACTATCAGGAAAAAGTTATTTTAAAATAGCATTAATTTCATATTTTCCTGAGTTCTGATTCTGACACTTATTGCTACTACTAATCCATTTAATATTTGATTATATGTTTCATGTCTTCAAATAAATAGCTTTTTTCTTGAGAACACAGATTATATTTTAACAATAAAAATAACAATAACATTGACTCATCACCTCTATGTGCCAGGTACTTGACTTGTACATATGATCTCATTTAATCCTCACAAAACCCCTGAAGAATTAGTTCCCTTTTTACTAATGGGGAAAATAAAGCTCACAGAGCTTATTTTATTTTATTTTTTGAGACAGAGTTTCACTCTGTCACCCAGGCTGGAGTGCAGTGGTGTAATCTCAGCTCACTGCAACCTCTGTCTGTTGGGTTTAAGTGATTTTCCTGCCTCAGCCTCCTGAGTAGCTGGGATTACAGTCATGGGCCATCACGCCCAACTAATTTTTCTATTTTTAGTAGAGATGGGGTTTCACCACGTTGGCCAGGCTGGTCTTGAACTCCTGACCTCAGGTGCTTTGCCTACCGTGGCTTCCCAAAATGCTAGAATTTCAGGCATGAGCCATTGTGCCCGGATAGCTCAGAAAGTTTAAATGGACTGTTCCACTTAGTTACAGTGGAGCCAGGATTAGAACCAAGTTGTCCATGATTCCAGTGCCTCTGCCCTTTTCACTATTCTGTGATGCCCTCCACCTCAGAATCTACTGAAGCCTCCAGCACAGGGATGGACACACCATTTAGGTTTAATTAAAACGTGTTGGTTTACCTATGATGGAGGACAATAACTTTCTCTAAACTCATATCCTGGTTTTCATACCCAATCCAGTCTCCTCAAAGACCAGTGCTATATGACATGTCCTGACCAGTGATACTTCTTTTCTTTATATTATTAGCCACTGGATGCTCTTTAGCATACTGACCTTGACACATCACAACACGGAAGGAGAAAAGCAAACTCACATACAACACAGAAGGGAAAAGGTGAAGCGGTTTCTTGAAGCAGTAACATGGTGGAAGACAGAGGCCGAAGCTCAGTAGATCCCAGGCAATGACTCCTACAGAGCCAAGACTATTGATTGGTATTGAAATGTGGGGTGCCTATTCGTTGCCACCCTTATCTAAAAGTTGTTCATTAGAATTCATAATTGCCTTGTCATAAAAGAGGGTTTGCATTGTGAACTGCTGGGCAAGCAAAAACTCTGGACTTTTTAATGTTTTTGAATAGCCTACTCCTCATGAAAGCAACCACACCTCATGGCGATCTCATCGGGTCTCTGGAATGCAAGTCATTCATTTAGAGGCAGGTCATGAAGCAGAGACATAGTCTTCCCTCTTTTGCTTTCTATGAGAGCTCTAAGTATTTCAGATGTATAGGAAATCTGTCCTTAACTACAAGTTTTTATTCCACTAAATTCTAACATAAGAAGATTTGCTTCTGCATGCCTTTTCAACGTCTGGGAGAATTTGGATTCTAGAGCATGCCAATTGCGTGTCAACTCCTGTAAGGGTAATTTGGAAGAACAGGGAGCTAGGTATTTGGAATACAGACAAAGATATAGTTGACAGAGCAGAATTAGAGCCCTTTGCATGGACGTCTTAGGAAAGATAAAAGCAAATGAGGGAAATGAAACCTTGGCCTTGGAACTGCTTGTGCATGAGAAGAGCGAGGACGAGGCAAGGTCAGAGGCTTTGGAATGCAGAGTCCAGGAGAAGGGCTAAGGGGATAGATAGAAGCCTAAATGTGTGGCCTAGGATGAGACTGAATGGTGAGTCCTGGAAGTCAGGAGTTAACACAGCCATGTGTTAACTTTGGAAAAGCACTCAACATTTGGCTCAGAAAAAAAGTGCATTAAGATATGAGGACTATCTGTTTAAGAAAACAATTCAAAACAGACCAACAAACTTGTTTTCAAAATTAGGGAGATCATGAACCTTTTCTAGCACGCAAGTGATGATAGCATGACAAAAATATTGCACCTTTATTACTTATTTACATTGTATAACTATTATTACTATCATTGGTATTTTGCACTTTGTTCGTTTATTTTAGTGGATATAAAATATTTACTAGGTCTTCCGTTCTCACCTTTGCCTTCAATTGAAATGTTATAAAAATAAGGTTTTAAGTCGTCTTCTACTTCCACACCAAGAAGTTCTCCTATCCAGGAACTTTTAGATACCCAACACTAATGTTTGGGGAGAGTGTTCTGTTTTATGAATGACTAGTAATAACATCAAAAGGATGCAAAAACAACAAAAAATAGGCACAAGTAAAAGAATAACCAAGTTTGCCATATTTGCCATGTTAACTTCATTTAAAGACATTCTGAGAATGGCAGCCCTCACTTGAATGAAAAAGTAGTTTGGGCTGAGCTGAAATATGTAACTATAACAACGTTTGTTTTTGGGCTACTCAGATACCCATTCTTGATTCCCTTTTCTCCTGCCTGCCTCCACTGTAAAGGCTGGAAATGCCACCTGCTTACTGTCCCCGCCTCACCCGCAGTTCAGGATTCCCATATGGCAGTTTCAGCTGATGGTCAGAATGCAGGAGTTTTGTGGGTTGGGAAAGAAAGACTGCTGGGAAGGCTTTCATTTTTTTCTCACAAAAAGAAGAGCTATAACTCTTATTTTTCTTTCTCTCTTCTTTTTCACTTGAATGCAGATTAGATGCACAGAGCTATGAGAACCATCTTCTGACCCAAATAAAGGAAAAGACAAAAAAATTAAAAAAAGAAATTGATCGCAGGGATATAGGTCGTGATGTTGCTGATCTGTGCAACCACACTCAGCAGCTGCTGAGCTCTAGACTTCTTTTTATAGGAGAAGACTAAACTTGTACTCTTTTAAATACATTGTTAGAAATAGACTCAAATAGATTAAATAGGTTAGAAAGCTGTCTTCTGTTACTTGAAGCTAGAAGCATTTCTGATTCATAGTATTATAATTTTCGTATTTCCTCATTGGCAAACCTGAGTCTGTTCATGGAGTTGTATTAGCAATTGATAGTACCTATGGGGAGTGTATATTGTTCTAGCCTTGTCTTTAATTCTTATGCACTCCCAAGTCTGTCTCTTTCTTTCTTTCTTCTCTCTCTCTCTCTCTTTCTCTCTTTCTCTCTTTCTTTCTTTCTGACAAAGTATTGCTCTGTCACCCAGGCTACAGAATGCAGTGGCATGATCTCGGCTCAGCAACTTCTACCTCCTGCCTCAGCTTCCCAACTAGCTGGGACTACAGGTGGATGCTACCATGCCTGGCTAATTTTTGTATTTTTAGTAGAGACAAGTTTTCACCATGTTGCCCAGGCTGGCTTTAAACATCTGACCTCAAGTGATCCGCCCACCTCGGTCTCCCAAAGTGCTGGGATTATAGGCCCAAGCCATATTTCAAGAATCATAATATTTTAAATTGATATCCATATTATATATCCATATTATAGGCTTTTTTATCTGTCTAAAATAATTTCTCTGTGTTTCATATTGAAGGAAACAAAGATATTTTGTGAAAGTCAGGGAAAAATCTATCTATGTCAAGAGTTTTTATAGCCTCATTAATACATGGGGATAAAGAGTATAATTTTTCATCTCATCCTAAAACTCTCATGCAAGGTGGCAGGCAGAGTTTGATCCACTTTATAGGTGGAAGAATGGACTCAAATAGATTAAAACTATGATGCAAAATTTTACTGCAAATCAGGCTTGGGGAATAATAGAACATTTACATTATGTTAGGAAGCCTCAAGTATTTTCTTAATCTTTTAAGTTCTTAACGAGTACCACAAGCCCTGGATTTATTTCGCCTGCTTAATACATCTTTTACCATGTGGCCCTATGTCCTCCTCCCTCCCTCCCTCCCTTCCTTCCTTCCTTTCCTCCTTCCCTCCTTCCCTCCTTCCCCCTTCCCCCTTCCTTCTTTCCTTCCTTCCTTTCTTCCTTCCTTCCTCTTTTAATTTCATCCTTTCAACTTTCGTGTAGCCTGTTTTCAAGTTTATTGTAAACTCCATTTTTTGAGAATTAAAAACTTAAAAAGAAGATTAAATGACTGTCTCTTTAAGAATTAGGTCTTGAGTTTCTCTCACCCATTTAGGTGACTTATTTTTCCTCAGATAAAAGGATGAATTTCTACTTTGCTGTCACATTTTGGATGTGGAATCTGACTTTAGAAAAGAACCCCTGATTTCTGAGTCTTGGGTATGTCTTTTTAGCCTGGGGCTTCTTTTCTCCCTCTGCCAAAAGAGGGAAGCGGGCTGAATGATCTCCTTCCCATCACGTCCGCCCTAGGATTCCATGGTTCATGCTGTGAGTTCCCTGGCCTTAATCTTGAGAGTCTTGAGTGTTTCTTGCTCTTCTGCTGTGGTATCCTTCTCTGTTTGTACAGCTGTGGCACATGATGAGTGTTTTGATTTTATTCTTGGCTAACTGTATTTCCCTTTAGCTTCCTTCTGTTTTGCTTGTTTGTCTAAAGATTTTTTTCTCTTACATTCTTTGCCTGTGATCTTGCATTGATTCTTTCTGGATTCATATCCCCATTGTAGTTCCATCACATAGGACCTCTTTGTGCCCCCAGTGTCAGGAGATAGGCCTTAGGTCTGTTCTGAAGGCTGCTTGTGTTCTTTCAGGACCTGCTCTTCCCCGGAGATTGCTGAGTTCATGGAAACAGGAGCCTTGCCAAAACAGGCTTTTCTTTTCTTTGCTAAATGGTTTTGGCATCTGTTCCATTGTATTCCATTTCTCCTCTTTGATTTTCTTTCCTTTTTCTCATTTGCATAAGTCTAGTAAGCTTGTAACTACTTTCTCTGTGATTACCTTTAAGCTTTAAGTATCCAACATTCTATACTCTCTCTACGGGTAGAAGACAGCCTAGTGTGGGATCATATTCTCAAAACAGAACCTGTGTATGAGAGATGATTTTTAGGTGATATCTGACTGAACGTCTTTTCTTTGAATATTATGTACTTATTTTAATGTTTACGGAAATATACCTATCACATCAAACTTGTAATTTCATAGTTGTGCTATAAAAACCTCCCCTTTGCTACTGACATAGCAAAAGCCTGATTAAAAAAAATTCTGAAATAATGCTAATTAGCATGGATTGAATACTTACTGCAGTGCATGCATTACGTATATTAATTCGCTTAATGCTGAAAACAACCCTGAGGTAGGTACTACTGTTTACCCCCATTTTAAACATAAGGAAACAGGCATAGGTCGACTCAGTTGGCCAAGGTCACAAAGCTAGTTACAGGCAGCACTGGGACTGAAACTTAGCTGGGCTGACTTCAGAACTATGTTCTAACCACTAAACCATGATCCCTCTTCAAAACTCGTGTATGTGGTACACAACTTTGGAACAAATAATGAAGACAGTATTTGAATGGTCGAAATTTAGGAATAACTTACATAATAGAAAGCACATGGACTTTGGAGTTAGACAAACCTCAAATGCTAGATCTGTTAACTGGTCAATTACGTGTTTCTAGACACATCACTTAACCTTTATTAAAATGATGGAGAAAATGTAAGATGTCCATTCCAAGTTTTTTATTTTTATTTTTTGAGATGGAATCTTGCTCTGTCACCCAGGCTAGAATGCAGTGGCATGATCTCAATCTCAGCTCACTGCACCCTCCGCCTTCCAGGTTTTAGCAATTCTCTGTCTCAGCCTCCTGAGTAGCTGGGACTACAGGCACACGCCTGTATTTTGAGCAGAGAGACAAACCTGGCCATGTTGGCCGGGCTGGTCTCAAGCTCCTGAACTCAAGAGAGCCTCCTGCCTCATCTCCCAAAGTACTCGGTTGTTTTTTTTTTTTTTTTTTTTTGAGATAGAATCTCACTTACTCTGTCACCCAGGTGGAATGCAGTGGCACAATCTCAGCTCACTGAAACCTCTGCCTTGTAGGTTCAAGTGGTTCTCCTACCTCAGCCTTTGGAATAGCTGGAATTACAGGCATATGCCACTATGCCCGGCTAATTTTTGTATTTTTAGTGGAGAAGGGGTTTCACTATGTTGGCCAGGCTGGTCTTGAACTCCAGACCTCAAGTGGCCCACCCACCTCTGCCTCCCAAAGTGCTGGGATTATAGGCATGAAATAACATGCCTGGCCCCTATTGTAAGTTTTAACACATATGAATTTTCTCTCCTTCTGTGAATCTCAGTCTTTTGATCTGTTAAAAAGTCAAGATCCATGAATATTTAGAAGTTTAGAAAAAGTTATAGTTGTCAATATATAGTAGGAGTCTACCAAAAATATACATGAATGTCTTCCATTTTGGTGGCCTCTTATAGCTGGTACTTTGGCATTTAGGATCTCCAAGTGCCTTAGGAAGAAAAGCTCTCTCTCTCTCCTGATCCCTACCAGTGACAATAACAGGGTCAGCCTGGTGAATTTCTTTGATGCCAGTTTCCCCACTGTGGGGAAGAGCACAAAGTACCGAATAACCGTAGCCAGGAAGAGAGTACATTTCCTGTGTGGAGCTGAACTGACAGGAAGGGGGTCGTATCTCTATCAGAAAAGAAACGGGTGTGGGTTACCTTTTAGGGTTCACATGGGTAGCTTCTGAATTGGTTTGGTCACTATGTGGGTCATCATAAAGTAAGGTTCTTGACTTGCAAGATGTGACTGTGGGTGAGGACAGCTTGGGTTCAAAATGGGAAATGCCTACAGCAGCATTCTAGTGGTAAAACATTTCCAGATTTTACAACTTTGAACTTATTATCCCATATAGAATAATATAAATGGCTCCAGACTGTTTACCCAAACGTGATTACAATGGCATTTGATAAAGATAGGGTTGTTTCATTCTTCACAAATGATTAAACCTCTGTGACGAACACATGGACAATTGCATTTTAAAGACAGGGTTGATTAGCCAAGAATTTTGAAAATAGTCAGATGCCCTGATATCATAACTGAAAATAAAATTTCATGCATCTTACTTGAAAGGGCTCTTTTATAAGCCCACCTTCTCCTCCAAGAATGTATGGGCCAGTTTTTTTTTTTTTTTTTTTTAAATAATGCCACATTTTTTTTGACTTCTTCCATGATGTAGGGAAAGCAAAATTAGAGTCCAAAGCTCTACATTCAATTTTCTGCCCTTCCACCTAAGGCTGCTAGGTGACGTTGGGTACTTGTGAAATCATTCTGGACCTGAGTTTCTTATCTCTAAATGGAAGAGGTGAGATCTGCCTTTGCCTGCCTTCCAGGTTAAGGTGGGGGTTATCAGGTAAGATAGTGTATGTGAAAGTGTTTGAAAAACTGTGAAGGGCCAGTGTTGTTATTCTCTATGTCTTCTAACCAGATGCCAGGTCACTCCCCTTCTCAGTTCCATGCGCCTTTCCTAACCTCCTCCCTAAAGCTTATCTCCAAAATCTTACAGGAGTTAGAATCTGGAGATTCTGCTGTCCAGTTTAAGCCTTGATGGCTCCTCGTTCGTTTATTTTTGTTTTGTTTTGTAAACAGAAAATGAAATATCATTAATTTTGGGGAAAGCTAGTGAAAAACTACAGAGGAAAAAAGGGTAATTCAAAATGCTGGCACACTATCTCATTATGTTTTTCCATTATAGCAAGTTTTAACTGCCTACCATATGTCCTCACTGATATTAGATGAAATGCAAAAGAAACCTTCAGTGGATCTTAGTCCACTGTGTATATATGTACGTATGTTGGTGATGGTGGGGCGGTGGGGAGAGATGCTTAAAATGCATTGAGAAAAACTAGAACAGACACTCTTACCTGAGAATTCATGGGCTCCATAAGGGATCCACAGATGGACTTTCAGGGGGTCCTTGAAATCACATGCCAAGATTTGTGCATATATATATATATGTGTGTGTGTGTGTGTGTGTGTGTGTGTGTATTTTCTGCAGAGAGGACCCATAGCTTTCATCAGTTTCTCAAAGGATCTGTAATTTAAAAACAATAACAATTTAAGAACCAAAATAGAGAACATGGCCAAGCTGCAGATAGTCTGACTAAATGGCACGCAGATTATTACCTGGTGAGCTTAGTCAGAAAAAGCTTTTTGAAAGAATGATTAAGTCAGGTCCTGAGCCAAGAAAAGTTTCTGCTGGGTCTGCTTGTATGTGTAGATATGACTAATTTATTAAATATAACAAATCATTACAGTAAGAAGCTGTAGCATCCATCAGTTCACTAATTGGGAAAGCTTTAGAAAATTCCATTGGTGCAGTGGTTCATGCCTGTAATCCAGTGCTTTGGGAGGCCAAGGCACTGGTTCGCTTGAGCTCAGGAGTTCAGCTTGGGCAACACTGTGAGACTGCATCTCTACAAAAACACAGAAATTACTTGATCATGGTGATACGTACCTGTAGTCCCAACTTCTTGGGAGGCTGAGGTAGGAGAATCGCTTGAGCCTAGGAGATGGAGATTTCAGTGAGCCAAGATGGCACCACTGCACTTCAGCCTGGATTCTAGAGCAAGACCCTGTCTCAAAAAAAAAAAAAAATATATATATATATATATGCATTAGTCATTACTCCTAATTTTACTGTTTAATCTAGTAATCAGACTTTAGTATGTTTTGAAACTTCCCTGAATAAATGCAAAATTCAAATGAACTTCTTCCGTACTTCATGAAAATAGTAATAAGTCATTGCGATCATATGAAATTGGTATTCTTATTACCCATCCTTCCATCTTCCCCCAATTTTAATTGAGAAAACTGAGGCCAGAGATGTAAATAATTTGCTTAAAACAACATGTGTGAAGTGGCAGAACCAGGAAACAAACCCAGGCATTCAGCTGCCAAAACCTACTCTTAAATGTGGGAACTAGATTCACTCTTCCACATATGTTATGCAAATAATATAGTTTTAAAAATTACAGGCCGGGGGGGGTGGCTCACACCTGTAATCCCAGCGCTGTGGGAGTCTGAGGCAGGATTATTTGAGCCCAAAAGTTGGAGACCAGCCTGGGTAACATAATGAGACCCTGTCTCTATAAAAAGTAAAAATAATTTACTGAGCATGGTGGAGTGGGCCTGTAGTCCCAAACACTCAGGGGGCTAAGGTGGGAGGATCGTTTCAGCCTTGATGTCGAGCCTGGGTGACAGAGTGAGATGCTGTTGAAAAAAAAAATTACACTGATTTAAAATAAATTAATGCGTTTTCTATTTGCTTTCCAAGTATTTAGAGTGTTTTAATTTTTCCTTCCTTATCAATTTTATTACAAAGTGTATTTAGCATGAAACAAGTCAGCAAAATGATGGGGTTTTTATATAATATTTTATTAGATGTTTGAACTTGTCTTGAACTTTGGTTTTATGATCTCACAAGAGGAAATCTTGTATTTGTTTCTGAGAAAAATTTCTATGATTTTATGTTTGGTGTTAAAGGTTTTGCTTTGCATATCCAGAGACTAACATTCTCCTTGTGCTATGTGGCTGAAAACTCCTAACATTTCTTCTCATATGTTTGATTTTGCTAGACTCTCAGAAGGCTCTTAAATGTCTAATATAGCATCAGTTACATGCCCTCACTATTAGCACTCAGAGACAAACCACAATAAATTCAAGAACAAATCTGATTACTGAAACAGATTACAATCTAAGCATCAGTTTCCTTTAAGAGCATTTCCTAAGATAAAAATAAATATTTCCCAGGCTCGGTGTATATGCAGCCATTAGTTTACGATCTTTTTTTTTTTTTTGAGACGGAGTTTCACTCTTGTCACCCAGACTGCAGTGCAGTGGCATGATCTCGGCTCACTTCAACCTCCACCTCCTGGGTTCAAGCAATTCTCCTGTCTCAGCCTGCTGAGTAGCTGGGATTTTAGGCACCCACCATCATGCCTGGCTAATTTTTTGTATTTTTAGCAGAGATGGGGTTTCACCATGTTGGGCAGGCTGGTCGCAAACTCCTGACCTCAGGTGATCCACTTGCCTTGGCCTCCCAAAGTGCTGGGATTATAGGCGTGAGCTGCCACGCCTGGCCTAGTTTATAACCTTCTACACCAATGATCCAACTATCAGTTGTGAAAAACAGAGTTTCCCAAGATTGTTCATAATTCTTTTGTATTTCGTAAAGGAACATAGGGAAAAAATGAGAAAACAAAAACGTTCCTCAGCATTCTGGGAAAGTCATTCTACTTGATTGCAGCTTATCGCTTTCAATTTAAACTTCTTTGGAAGGAATCTTTCCAATTAAAAACATGGCATAGATTGCTAGCTATTCCTCAGTATACATTCTTTTTTTCTTCTTGATAGAACCTTGAATATTAGCTGGGCACATGGATACTTAGAATAAAATCTATATTCCAGTCTTTGTTGCAGCTATATGAGGTCTTGTGACAATTTTGTAAAATGGGACATAAGTAGAAGTAGTGTGTGCAAATTCTTTCCCCTTCCTTCCAGCCTTCCTGGCTGGCTAGAATGCAAAAGTAATGGCTGGAACACAGGGAAAAGTGAAGAAATGTGGTCATTTTCAATCAAGAAACTACAGTCATTCTGAATGTATGTGCTAAAAATATCTTTTTTTATTTGATGCTTACCTTTTCATTGTTTTAATGGTCTACTTTGAGAAACGGAAGTTCTTAATTTTAATTTATCCAATTTATCAGGTTCCCTCCTTTTATACAGCAGGTGTTTATTGTGTACTGCTTATGAAGCATTTTCCTATCCCAAGATCATGAAGACTTGCTTATGGTATTTTCAAAAGATTTGTTTACCATTCACATTTAGATATATAATTCACCTAGGATTGATATACGGACATTATGTGAAGTTGGGGTCAGGTTTCATTTATTTTCTAATATGACTAACCAATTGACCCAGCACCACTTATTGAAGACACCCCAGTACTCTCCAGTGCTCTTTGTCATAAATTGTGTCCATATGTACATGGGTCTGTTTTTTTAGCCTTGTGTCAGTGCCACACTGTCTTAATTACTACAGCCTTATAATAAGTCTTTAAACATTTTTTCTTTTTTTAAAAAATTTTTATTTTCAGTTCATGGGGTACCTGTGCAGGTTTGTTACATGAGTAAATTGCGTGTCACTGTGGTTTGGTGCATGAATTATCCTATTACTCAGGTAGTGAGCATAATATTCAATGAGTAGTTTTCCAACCCTCATTTATTCCTCATTTATTAGTTCCCCAGTGTCTGTTTTTTCGTGTTTATGCCCATGTGTACTCAATGTTTAGTTCCCACCTATGAGTGAGAACATGCTATATTTGGTTTTCTGTTCTTGTGTTAATTTATTCATGATGATGGCCTCTAGGTGCATCCATGTTACTGAAAAGGACATGATCTCATTCTTTTTATGGCTGCATAGTGTTCCATAGTATATGTGGACCATATTTTCTTTATCCAGTCCACTGTTGATGGGACAGTGGACTGCATCTAGGTTGATTTCATGTCTTTGCTATTGTGAATGGTGCTGCAATGGACATAAGACTGCATGTATATTTTTGTTTATGTCTATATCAGATTAGTCAGCAGTCATTTTCTTTGAGAACTTAAATATCTGATTCCTTTGTCTTTTATCTTTTGTTCATTCTGTTGAAATGTTAGCTGTTCTACCTTTCTGAAGACAATCTGTTCATTTTTTCCCTTTCCTTTTCTTTGTATCTTCAAACATTCTTTTTGAGATATCCCCATTGCCTTTGGTCTTCCTCAGCTGTACTATATATACCTAGAGTGTATTTCTCTTTATTTTTTTTGTTTCAGGTTTGCAGTTTTTGAATCAGTCATTTGCTGTTTTTTTCTTTTTTAAATCACCTATTATCTCTTCAAGTATTGCTTCTTTTCCATTCTCCTTCTTTCCTTCTAGGTATATTCATATGTTAAAATCTTCTCACTGTGCCTTTCATATATCCTATCATCTGTTTCCCATCTCTTTATCTTTTCATGCTTTATTTTGAATATTTTCTTATGATTTATCTTCCAACTCATTACTTTCCTTTTCAAGTATATGTAAAAGCTGTCATACTCAGTTGTCAAGTTTTCAATTTTAATTATTTTACTTTTTAGTTCTTCAGTTTTTATTTGTTTCTTCAGGTACATGCATACATATATTTTTGAGTTCTCTGCTGAATTTTTCATGTTTTTTATCTTCTTGAACTTGTAAACTTATTTATTTTAAAGACTGTCTCTGAAACAATAATAACTGAAGTCCTTGTTGATATTTATATACTCTAGTTTTTTTCTTCTTGGTTTTTTTGTTCATATCACATTGTCTTCTTGTTTGTCTGCTTATTTTTGATTGTATGCTTCACATTTTTGGCAACATTTTTGTATAAATAATTTGAGGCTAGACTGATGTTATTTTATCACAGAGAAGATATCATTTTGCTTTTCCCAGTTATCCAGAGGGCACTAACAAAGCTGGATCATCTCAATCCAGTGTTACAGAATGAGAGGATTCATAGTTGGATTGCTCTTCTATATGAATCTATTTACATCTGGTTTACACTTACTTCTAAATGCATCCTGTCAAGATTCTAATCTAATGCAAGGGAGGTTTATCAGGTTCCCCTCTTGGCAAAATTTCACTCCAATACCTATCTCACTAAAACCACAAGAATGTCAAAAGTGACACTAAACTTCCCAGGAGTTCTGAGAGATAAGCAGTCCCAAACATTGGGCTTACTTTCCTGTGCCTTTTCATCCCCCATCTCCTAAACTGGTAATTCTGCATTTGCTTGATAGTTCTCTATTGCTTCTAAGCAGATTTAAATATATTTTTCCACTTTTCTAGTTGTCCTCAGCAGAAGAGGTGGCCTGAATGTCCTGATTTGCCTTTGCCAGAAGCGAAGGTCCTCTTAGACATTTAAATAATATCTTAAGACATGTGCTTTCTCTCACACTTTCCCTGCTATTGGAAGTCGGATAATTCCCTTTCAAAATGTTCCTGAACTGCAGTTGTCTGTGAAAGTGTTTGTTGGTAATCTGTTTAGAAAATTGACTTGGCTATTCTTGAATTTTTATACTATCAAACAAATTTTTGAATCTGTTTATAGTTTTTCATACACAAAGATCTCCTCTAGGATTTTGATAGAAATGGCTTTGAATTTTTATAATGTGAAAAGTGAAAGCCTCCCAAAGTTCTGGGAATACAGGCATGAGCCACTGTGCCTGGCCTCAATACCATCTGTTGAAGATACTATTCTTTCCCCATTGTGTATTCTTGGCACCCTTGTTGAAGGTCAATTGATCATAAATGAATGGATTTATTTCTAACCTCTGTATTCTGTTTCATTGGTCTATGTGCCCGTTTTTATGCCACTATCATCCTTTTTCAGTTACTGTAGTTTTATAATATATTTTTGAAATCAAAAAGCATGATGCTTCCACCTTTGCTCTTTTTCAAGATTGTTTTGGCTATCTGGAGTCCTTTGTGGTTTCATATAAGTTAGAATTGTTTTTTTTATTTCTGTAAGTTAGAATTGTTTTTTTTTTTAATTTATTTCTGTAAAAAATGCCACTGGCATTTTAATAGAGATTGCATTGAATCTGTAGGTCACTTTGGGTAGTATGGCCATTTTAACCATATTGTTTCCAGTCCGTGAACTAGGCATGTCTTTCCACTTATTTTTATCTTCTTTAATTTCTTTTATTATTGTTTTGTAGTTTTCAGTGTACAAATCTTTCACTTCCTTTGTGATGCTTATTTTATTCTTTTTGATGCTATCATAAATAGGATTTTTTAAAATTTCCTTTTTAGATACTTCGTTATTAGTGTGTAGAATGCAAATGACTTTTATATGTTGATATTGTATCTTGCAACTTTGCTGAATTTGTCTGTTAGTTCTAACAGTTTCTTTGTGTGTGTGTATGTGTGTGTGTGTCCATAGTCTTTAGAGTTGTCTGTGTATAAGATCATGTTATCAGCAAACAGAGATAATTTTACTTCTTTCTTTCTGATTTGGATGCTTCTTTCTCTTGTCTAATTTCTCTGGCTAGAACTTTCAGCACTATGTTGAAAAGAAGTAGCTCGACTGGACATCCTTGTCTTTTTCCTAATCTAAGGGGAAAAACTTCCAATTTTTTACAATTGAGTATAAGGTTCACTGTGACTTTTCATATATGACCTTTTTTTAATGTTGAAATTTCCTTCTATTCCTAGTTTGTTGAGAGTTTTTATCATGAAAATGTGTTGAATTTTGCTAAATGCTCTTTCTGCATCTATTGAGATGATTGTGGTTTTTATCCCTCATTCTGTTAATGTGGCATATTACATTATTTTTTCTATGTTGAAACATCTTTGCATTCTAGGGAAAAATCTAAATTGGTTATGGTGTAGGATCCTTTTAATGTGCTATTTAATGTAGTTTGCTAATATTTTATTTTGTTTTGTTTTGTTTTGAGACAGGGTCTTGCCCTGTCATCCAGGCTGGAGTACAAGGGTATAATCAGAGCTCACTGTCACCTCAAACTTCTGGGCTCAAGTCATCCTCCTGCCTCAGCCTCCCAAGTAGCTGGGACTACAGGCACTTGCTACCATGCCTTGCTAATTTTTTATTTTTTTTGTGGAGGCAGGGTCTTGTTATGTTGCTGGGGCTGGTTTCAAATTCCTGGCCTCAAGCAATCCTTTAGCTTCAGCCTCCCAAAGTGCTGGGATTACAAACATAAGCCACCACACCTGGCCTTTGCTAATATTTTGTTAAGGAGTTTTGTATATATGTTTGTCAGAGATATTGGCCTGTGGGTTCCTTTTTGTAGTATCTTTGTCTGGCTTTGGCATTAGGGTAATACTGGCTTCAAAAGAATTTGGAAGTGTTCTTCCCTCTTCAATTTTTTAAGAACGCATTGAGAAGAATTGGTGTTAAATTTTCTTTAAATGTCAGGTAGAATTTACAAGTGAAGTCATCTGGTACTTGGACTTTTCTTTGTTGAGAGGTTTTTGATTATTGATTCAGTCTCCTTACTGGTTATAGGTATGTTCAGATTTTTAATGTCTTCGTTACTCAGTATTGTTAGGGTGTATGTTACTAAGAATTTACCAATTTCTTGTAAGTTATCCAATTTGTTGGTGTATAATCGCTTAGTCTCTCACTCTTTTTAATTCTGTGGCATTAGTTGTAATAACTGTTTTTTTATTTGAATCTTCTCTTTTTTTTTCTCTTAGTTAGCCTAGCTAAAGGTTTGTTAATTGTATTGATTGTTTTTCAAAAAAGTGTTTCTGATTTTTAAAAGTTCTCTATTTTATTTATGCTCTAATCTTTATTATTTCCTTTCTTCTGCTGAAGTGAGCTTAGTCTGTTCTTCTAGTTCCTTGAGGTTGGTTTGTTAATTTAAGACTTTTCTTCTTTGTCAATATAGGGGTTTATTGCCATAAACTTACTTCTTGGTACTGCCTTTTTTTTGCTGTATCCTGTAAGTTTTGGTATATTTTGTTTTCATTTCCATTTGTTTCAAGATATTTTCTAATTCCCTTTGATTTCTTTTTTGACCCATTGATTATTCAAGAGTGTGTTGCTTAATTTCCACATATCTGTGGAGTTTCTAGCTTTCTTTTTGCTGTTGTTTCTAGCATCACCCATTGTGGTTGGACAAGATACTTGGTAGGATTGGATTCTTCTTAAATTTGCTCTACAGATGCCTGTTAGGTCCATTTTATCTATAATGTTCTTCAAATTTGCTGTTTCCTTATTGCTTTTCTCTCTGGATACTCTATCCATTATTGAAAGTGGGGTATTTAAGTCTCCTATTGTTATTGCATTTGTGTCTATTTCTTTTTCAGTTCTGTCAGTGTTTGCTATATTATATTTAGGTGCTAAGATGTTGGGTGAGGATGTATTTATAATTGTCATATCTTCCTTGGTCAATTGACCCTTTTATTATTAAATAATATCTTTCTACATCTCTTGTGATGGTTTTTGACATTATATAATAATAAATGCCACCTGACCAGGAAGACATGGCAATTATAAATTATAGTTTATGAAATATATATTTCTTGAGTTTGGTTAGATTCATTTGTAAAATTGTCTAGGCCCTCTACCCTTTTGGTGTGGGATGGGAGCAGATTTTTGAATGACTTTGTAGTTTCGCTAATGGCTATTGGTATGTTCAGGTTTTCTATTTCTTTTTATTTTTGAGTTGATTATGGTAATGTATGTTTTTTAGGCATTTGTGTATTTCATTTTCCAAATTTATTTTAGTAAACTTGTTCACTGTACTCATGTTTTTAAATCTCTACCAATGTATAGTTACCAGCCCCTTTGCTCTCATATTGCTTATTTTGCCTTCTCTTTGTCCTGTTGTGATTTAGGGCAGATTATTTTATAAGACTTTCCAAAGAATTTTCTGTTTTTGTGGTTTGATTGTTTTTTGTTGTTGTTAACTTAATAGTTCTGTTTTGGTAATGGTAAGGTTTGTATGCCCACTAGACATCCAAGTGGCGATTTTAAGATCCAAGTGGAGATTTAAGGCAGTTGGATATCCAAGTCTGGAGCTTATAGAAGAGGTCAGAGATGGTAACATAAATTATGAGAATGATCAGCATAGAAATATGATTAAATACTATGGGGCTAGATGAGATCACGTAGGAAAGAATGTGGATCAGTGTTTTTCAAAACTGGGGAAGGACCAGTTGTATTTTCCTAATCCAATCTGAGACAGACCAATACTTTGTAAAATACAATGGTATAAATCACTATAAAAATGAAATATAAAGATATCCAAATTCAAGCCTAATTTTTTATTCTTAGATACAACAACATAAACATATGCTATCAAATTGCAATTAGAACTTTCTAAAGGCTTAGTTAGTTTCTGAATCTCTGTCACTGTAGGCTGGTAACAAACAGTTAATGGACTGACACTGGTATGCAGACTAAGGCTTTGAGTAGCACTGTGTGCCTGGAAAAGAGAAGAGAATCAAGGACAGAGCCCTGGGGCACTCTGACCTTTGCAGATCTGGTAGTTGAGGGAGAAGCCAACAAAAAAGCCCTCAAAGAGCAGCCGTGAGGTAGAAAGAAGTTCAGGCAAGTTTATAGTCCAGGAGGCCTGGAAAGGAGAGTGTTTCTAGGAGGAGACAGTGGTCAGACATTTCAAATGTTACTGAGTGGGTTGGGTTAGGTAATACAAGGACAAAGCATTGATCATTGGCTTTGTCAATATTTGACAAATATTAGGGATGAAAGTCCCTTTAGAGTGACTTTGAGAGAGAATGAGAAGGGAGAAAGTAGAGCCAAGTACAGGCAGCTTTTTCTAAATGTTTTATTCTAGTGAAGACCAGAAAAATAGTGCTATGATTGGAAGGAGATATGGGGTCAAGAGAAGGCATTTTGTTTAAAAAACACAAGGGACAGATGTTGTTATGATTCCATTTATATGAGGTTCTTAGAATAGTTAAATTCATAGAGATGGAAAGTAGCATGGTGGTTGCCAGGGGATGGGAAAGGAGGGAATGAGGAGTTAGTGTTTAAAGGACCTTCAGTTTTGGTTTGGGAAGATGAAAAACAAAATGGATGATGATGATTGTGCAACAATGTGAATGTGCTTAATGCCACAGAATTATACATCGAAAAATGGTTAAAAGGGTTAAAATGGTAATATGGTAAATTTTATGTTATATATACTTTACTTCAATAAATGACATATTATATATGAAATATTAAGAATACTTTTATGTGAATGGAAATAATTCCATAGAAAGGAAACTGATGGTGCAGGTAACCCCAATTCAGAAGCAGGATTACTTAAGTGGCTTCCATGTTGGGAAATTACAGTCCGAGTCCCAGTTCTTGAGCAGGGTCTGGTGGTGGATGTGTCCTCATCTGTTTTCCAAAAAAGCAGCTTGTTTCTCGTGGTAACTCCAGCCTTTATTCTTGTGTATGCAAACCAGGCTGGTGGCTTTATGTAAAAAACCTGGTTTGGGATAGTTCCTCTTTTCCTGAGAAATTTGAAATTCCACTACCCATTGTCTGTTATGTCTACTGAACTGAAGCTTGAGTCTTTGTAGACTTATGATGCAGAGCTCAAGGTAATAAAAAATAATAATTAATATTACTTGAGTACTTACTGTATACCAGGTACCTTACACTTAACCCCCGTAAGCTTCACAAGAGCTCTATGAAGTAGGTGTTTTTATTAGTATGACCATTTTATAGATGTGGAAACTGAGGCACAGAGGTATTAAGCAATTTGCCTATCATCATACATTCAGAACATAGGAAGTGGCAGCTTTGGGATTTGAACTAAGGCAGCCTGACTTGAGAACTCTAGTTTACATAGAGGGTAGATACAGAAGTATGAATTCATCACCCAGTACATAATAATTTGGGGAGGCTAATCCAAAAATTTCTCCATCATAACATCAGCACTATGTTTACACTGTGGGCAGTGGATTTTGATTTTGAAAAATATGATTTATCACATTAAAGTAATGTCATCTGCTTAATTTTTTGTTGGCATTACATTTTTAAATATGTTTGTTTTTAGAGCTATAAATGATCTAAAATACATAACCTAATTTATGTTTTTGCATATTTGCTTAATATTATAATAAAATATTATTTTAACCAGCAATGGAAGTCCTAAAATTTTTTTGTCCTTATGATTTGACTAAGTAAAAACAAACCATAATAGTGTAATTTTGTAAAAATAATTTTTTTCTGGAAGAAAGATGATCTTTGTTTTTTTCTCTTAGTTCCCTGAGAATTTACCAGACTTCTATTTGTAGAGAGGAATTCATGTATGACTTAACAGGACTGTTCTCATTTGACCCAAAAGACCGTATTTGAGGGACTTTCTGAGACCTGTTCAAAGGCTTCAGCTGCCTGGGTAACTAAGCATTGTAGAAACAGAATTCCAGTTTTGAATTGCTTCTCAAGGCAGGCTTTATTTAGTTCAGGAAGACAGGGAATGTGCTAAGATTCTTAAAGGAACATGGTGTGATTTTGCATTGTGATAACAGATTTGCAGGATATCCAGCACTTTTCCATGGGCATTTTCTCAGAGGAAAAAAAAGAGTAGATTGAGATGATCTGTTCCGTTTCACCAAGGTTGCAGAAGATGTTAAAAACAGGAACAGCTAGATGACAGACTGTGAAGTTGACCAGGGACCTTTATATTGCCCCATTATGTATCCATTCCTATTCCTAACTGACAGTCCAAGTGTGCCTTACTTTTTGGTGCAGGAGTCAGGAGTCATAGCTGTTACTTTAGCCCTGTAACAACTTTGTAAGGGTTGATTACAAAATGAAGATCATTTTCATAAACTTTTAGGTTGACTCCTTGGTGACAATGAAAAGGTTTAATCTGGGCTCACAAAATTGCTCCTAGACACTATAATAAAGTTTTACCACTACTGTAAGATCTGCTTTGAATTCCACTTTGCCCTGGCAAATAATGAGAAATCATTAAATATTTCCTGCATGAATTAATGAATGAAACTTTCATTACTGTCTGATACTTTGCAAATAGAGATTATTTTGGAATATTATTTGACAGGGGAGTATACTTTTTTATTTTGACCATTTACTATCAGATATTTCATGCCTTGAAAAACCCTAATTCTGAAGGGGAATTCTTCATGGCATGTGAATAACAGAAAAAAATATTACTTGTCTTAACAGTAACTACATTTGTTAATAAGATGTCTGGGTTAAGCACTTTTATTTTTTTATCATAAATCATGGTCAACTTATCTCCAACCCAGTTGCTAGACATGTAATAAGCAAAAGCACAAGTGAGTTATTACTTGCTAGTTTTTCACAATAAGACTGAAACAGGTGATCAGTTGCAAAGGAAAGAGGAAAATCTGAAAGAAAAGTTGGAGTTCCTAGTTGTTGCCTTTTGCTGTGATAAGATATTAAAGATGAATGATAACAAAAGCACAGTGATGATACCCAGCATCTGCGAAATTGGGATAATAAAACCGCCACTCTGATAAGATTAAATGCAAATTCACAAAAAGCATGTAATTATTTAAAAAACAGTAAACACATATAGAGGGCTTAGTACATTCCAGACATTCCTTGTCTTAAAGTGTTCACAGTTTCAACTCGTTTAATTCCTACAATGATTCAGTGAGGCAGGCTATTGAATGATGAGGTCATCATCATTTGTTCCTATTTGATAGATGAGGACAACTGAATGACAGAGAAATGAATTTGCCTGAATCCATCAGCTAGTAAGTGACAGAGCCAGGATTTGAACCTAGGTGGTCTTGCTGCAAAGCTCACACTCTTGACTATAAGGCTAATACTGCTTCTCAAAAGATGGCAGCAGATGTATGAAATGTTGATTATCCTCAAATGTCATTGAAGACCCAGCTCTCACAATCTATGTTTTGAAAAAAAACTGGAACCCTTTTATTGTGATAAAGTCTTTCTTATTATCCTTAATCCAAAGGGGTTAGAAAGGATTCAGGAAATAATGCTAGTAAATTACCTTTAGCTTTCTGTTTGGAATTTGCAATTTAAATGTAGAAAGACTCATTATCTATACATTTTAGCAACTACTATTTACTGTAAGTGCACACAGAAAAGTACACGTAATAAGTCAGATAAAAAACTGGCATCAGACAGAGAGAAAAGCAAAATAACATAAAAGGGACCCAGAGTTCACACATGCACTTTCTGCTACATTATTGATTAGGGCATTGTTTGATTAATCTTTTCTTCTGTTAAAGATCAGCTAGGGCAACAGCTATAAACAATTTTGAGATATTAAAGTAATAATTCTTACGGTACTTTTATTCTAGAAAGACTACAAAACATTTCTAAGAGGTAGACTGAAATCTTGAGTATTAATTTCTCTTCATGTTTCAGAATATTAGAAATTTCCATTCAGCTTTAACTAGTCCCTGAACAAATATAATTTTGTTTGGGACACATAATTTAATTCATTAAAAAAATAGAGTAAAGATGCAGATGCCATTAAAAAATCACCCAAATAATAAACATTATAAATAAGACAAGTATTTCATTATAATAGAGAAAAAAAGAATTGATTTTATGTGGTTATTGGTTTCACAGTAACAGCGTTGAGATAAATGTAATGCTATGTAGATATTTACTTTTGATTTGCAAGGTGGCTGAGAACATTAACCAAACATTTTGCTGCAGTGACAAAAAGAAAATAAAAATCATCGATAGTGGTTATTGCTTGTAAGAGTATTATATTAGGCAAATAAACTTTTAATTACAAAACTTCTATGAACATTCATAATCTCATTATACTTCTTAAAACTTTTAGCTTAGTCCTGGTTGCCTGGTGCTAAGTATTTAAAGGAGGCAATTTTCAATATGTAGTTAATAAATATGAGGCTCACTAATCAATTTCAAACTTGAAATATATTTAAAAGAAAACATTTGATTGCCAAATCGTCAATGTACTTTTTCAGTGATTTAACTTTCTCTTGTAGTACCAATAACATACTTGGAATAATATTAATAAGAATGTTACAGATTAAATATTCACCACATTTATTTATTTTTATTTTATTTATTTATTTGTTATGAATTTTGTGTTCTGTAACATTACTAATGTGTAAAATTAACATGAAAGTGACATGATATTTGTGAGTTCAATACTTTTTTCTAAATGTATAAAATGAATTAGAAACAAGTTAAATAATATATAATTCAATGTCTTTTTCCTAAACACTTTATTTATTTCCTTAGGAATCTAGTATTTTCTATGAGAAATATTGTATCGTCTGGAATAAATTAGTATGACATTAAAAGCTAAAAATATATAATCCTTAGAACAATTCTCTCTTAATTCAGGAATGGTCAGTTGTAATAGCCTTATGAATGTCTTTCCATTTACACCTTTCAGGATAATTTTCTGTGTATTCTGTTTATTCCTGAAGTCCTGAATTTATACATTCTACAAAATTGGATAGAGCCCTTTAAAATATTTTGAACACATTCTGCATTTTCTCATTTAATGCCCTTAAGTTGAATAATGGAGCTATACTAAGTGTTGTTTTGAAAATGTCCTAGTTAGAGCGAAATGTCTTTACAATGACTACGACTGAATGGCTCAACATTTTAAACTGTGAACAACTCATCAGCTTACCTAATTAGTTGTATTACAGTTAAATATTTATATTTCTTAATACTTTTTCCCTTTAATTGTCTTCCAAAAATCTAAATAGTTATTTGATAATTTTATAAGTAAATAAAATAATCTTTTGATTATAGGTTAGATTGTAACAGTTATAAAAACATATTTATAACACAATACATTAGTGTATTAATGTACTGAATCACAAGGAGTTAACTTTTCAAATCCTGAAAAAAAAATGAAAACTTTTTAATGTTAAAACATAGATGTGTAAATTAATTTCTCTCAACATAAGTAGGGACACTCATCAACATTCTTTCATCTCTTGAATTTGTTTCCATATTTTGTTCTGCATTATTTTATGTTTTTATATGAAGTTTTATGTTATATGCAAATCACATTGCATCTAAAAGTTTAGTTTTGTAGGATTGTAAGTGATCAGTATGAGCCCTTCTTTCCTTGATATACACGGTTATGGATTGCATTCCTACTGGCATGATCTGACGTTCATTTCGCATTGGGGATAGTCTATACATTTCCCAGAGTTGATTTGAACATTTATCTCTCTCCTGGAAAAATAGCTTTGTTTCCATTTAAGCATCAAAGCTTAAAATTAGATTTTCATTTCAGAAGATCTATATTTAATATGTTCTTTGAAAATTTTTTTTTGTAGAATCAGGAAAAATAAAAACAGAAAAAGTTAAGAAGTGAACACCATGTTCCTTCATCTTTACATGCTTTGAAAGGAGAAAAATCTTCAATCAAGAGATTATTTGATATTTTTAACATATAAACTTGTACTGAATTTAATTTAAAAATAAACAATTTTTTTTTGTTTGTTTGAGGGAGAGAGAATATGTATTTAGATATAGAAGGGGAAATTCCATTGAAGCAACAGAATTGTCTTTTACAAAATTTTTTTTTAAACAAAACGTATTACAAAATGAATTCTTACTTCTTGTACAAGTTTTGGCATTGGTGGTCTGAGTCACAGCTTACGATTGCTTTAAAAAGTAATCTATTGGATGTTTAAAATAAGTATCTTTATAATTTTAAGGGACTGCAGATTCAGATAAAATACTATAACTCATCCTATAAATTATGAAGTTGTTTGCAAGTGATGGCCTTGGTGAAAATAAATGGTAGCTTTATCATCATCATCATCATCATTATATACATTTTTTTTGAAAGAAAGAAAAAGAGAGAAAAGAAGAAAGAAAAAAGGAGTGAAAGAAAGAAAGAAAAAAAGAATGAAAGAGAGAAAGAAAGAGGAAGAGAAAGAGGGCGAGAGAATGAGATTCTTGTTCTATTGCCCAGGCTAGAATGCAGTCTAAAAATGGGTATTAAAAACCCCTTTTATGTCAATAATTGTGCTTAACAATGGAGACAGGAAGGAATAAGGGATGAAAATAACAAACAAGCAGCCAACCAATATTTTATTTAAACCTGTGAAATGCTATGCAATTGCTGAGGAGTGATTTACTTACAATTATGTGGTCACTTTTAAAATAGGTGTAATGTGATACTGAGAAAAATGTAT
>CAUYLG010053084.1:0-36665 GCA_963573385.1 Cacajao melanocephalus
GAAGATGATAAACAAGGGAAGCCTTGGTCGAGGCCCTGTCCTTACCTTCCACGAGGAGTGGCGGGACGCAGAGGTAGCATCTGGATGGAACCGTTTCATTGTGATGATTTCTGGTGGCCGAAAGAGGCAGCTAGTTCACAACGGCCATTTTGGTAAAAAAAAAAAAAAAGAAAAAAAAAGGAAGAGAAATTGTCACACTGGAATTAAAAAAAAATCTACTTACTGTTATTTGAAGAAAAAACACCTCACATGCTTAAACAGAAGTAGAAAAATTGAAAGTAAAGTAATTAAATGTACAACAGATAAATTAAAAAAAAATGAAGCTAGCAGGTTAAAATCTGATAAAACAGACTTTAAGACAAAAAATATTGTCAAATAATTAAGGTATTTTTGTGTAGACGTAAAAAAGATGTAATAGAGATCTCAGAATCATACTCAGAAATTTGATGTACACAGAGGGTTATATTACCTATTAGTAGACAAAGGTGGGTCTAATTATAAAAACTGTTGCTCAAACAACTTTTGAATAAATATATGCTTGACTCCTACCTCTTCCATATCCAAAAGTTACTATTAGACTTACTAATAAAACTCACTGTGAAAATTAAGTCTTTAGATCTTTTAGAAGTTGTAAAGAATTTCTCTGTTAGAAAATATCTTTTAATACATCTAGAGTGGGAATATGACTAATAGGATGCAGAGAGCATAAATATAAAGAAAAATTTAATGTTGATTATATAAAAAGTTAAAATGTGAAAAAGTATAGGACAAAGAGATTCCATAATCAACAACAGAAAAGTTAAATTATAAGTCATAGACTAGAAGACAATTTCAGTGCGTAAAAGCAGGTGAGGATTAGAACATGGATTTTATAAACAATTCCTATAAATAATACAGAACAAATTAAAAGTCCAATAGAAAACAATGGACAATATATTTAAACATAAGAGAACGTTTAAATGGCCAAGAAACAAATAAAAAATATGTTCATACTAAGTGGTAATCAAAAATACATGTTGAAACCAGAATAATAGAATTTTGCATCTATCAGATTGAGAAGAGTGAAAAAAACAAAAAAAAGAGAAAGAGAAAGAAAGAAAGAAAGAAAGAAAAAGAAAGAGAAAGAAAAGAAAGAGAAAGCGAGAATTCCAAGCATTGGCAAGAATGTTGGGCAGCAGGGGTTCTCCTATATGGTTGTGAGGGTGTATACTGGTGAAACCACATGGCAGATCTACTTCACAATGCGTGGTCAGGTTTTAAGATGCATGGATATTATGTGGCGTATACAAAAAAGGAGCCTCAGCATCAATTTCCGTATCTATGGAAACTATGCCATTCTGTTCTGTGAAAGTTTGGAGGCCAAAAATCAACATTTCTCTAACTTTTATGAAGTTGGAGCTCTGGAAGCAAATTATGTGTTGTTAGTTAGAGGCATTTTGGCAATATTTTGAAGGCAGAGTGATTTGGGGTGATTCCTATAGCTTTGTTATGGCTGGCAGGCAAAGTTATAGCAAAAGACATTGTTTTTGTTTTTGTGCTAGCAGCAGTGACTGTCAAGTCACTCATCAGATTTGAGAGGTAGTCATAGTTCAGAGGCTGTGATTTCCTGATCCTGGGATCACAGTGACAGTAGTTTATTCTTTAACTCAATAATTACAGCATTGCCTCCTGACTTCCTACCTTCCCGCTCATAGCAAAGGTGGAATTCTTTTGGGTTCATTTGGTGGCATTGTTCTGAATCATTTCTTGGTTTGTGGAGCTGACTCCACCAGCCTCTTCAATGATTTTACAAAACTAATACTCCATATCAGAGTCCCTTCTGCTTAAAATGGTTGAGGTGGTTTCTGTTTTCTATAACTGAAGTCTGATACACCTGTCACCTAGGAGTTCTACTTTTGCATATATACCCTAAGAAAACTCTTGTGCCTAAGCAGACATGTGAGAATGTTCCTAGTGGCATTTTTAGTAATAGCAAATATATGACTCGACATGAGAAATGGTTTGAAAGGAGAATAGTTATGAATCTCTGAAATATTCTATAGCAAATTAAAAATATTAAACACATACACACAAGACATAGTATCTGCCCTTGGTTATTTTGATAGAATAGTTATAGTTTTTAAGTGCAAGACTTTTGGAATTAGAGATTTTTTTTAAAGATTCCTTTATCAGTTTTTCTTCTTTCCCTTATGCGCTCTTTCAAGATTTTTTCACACTTTCCTATAATTTTAAGTACTGTGTATATGTTGTATATGTTGATGATATCCCTGAGATTCTGACTCATGTCCACAGATTCCTGTATTCCTCTTCAGTTAGGTGTGTTGAATATATTTCAAAATCAGTGAGACTTCAAATAAACTAATTTGTGCTCCCAAACCAGCCCTTCACTTTATGTTCCTTCTCTCAGTTTATAGACAATTCCTCCCTATTTCTCAGGTTAGAAACCTGGGTATAAACTTTACCTACTTTCTCCCTTTAACCCTCTGCCCCTGACAAACAATCACCACGTCCCATCAGTTCTTTTCCATTTGTATTATTAACAGTTTTTTCATCACGTATACTGCCACTTTCCTCATATATCTGCTTGGAAAGCCTTTTACTCATTATCACCTTGTCTTCAATCTTACCCTTTCTATTCCACAGACTATAGTCAAAGTGACTTTTATAAAGCAAAAACATCATGGTATCTTTATCTTGCTTGAAATTCTTCAATGGTCTCTGTTTCTCCCAAACGTAATGTTCAAAGCCTCTCGATGAGGCCTCCAGTGACCTTAGTTCTCCCATTTGCCACGTTCCCCTTCAAGCTCTGCAATACCGTCATTCTGTGTCTTTCAGTTTCTTGGATACTCTATCCTCTTTCTGATCTTCAGCACTTTCCATGTGCTGTTTGTTTTTCATGGAATGCTCTTTCCCTCTCCTTCCTACCCACTTCTATTAGGTGTCAGCCAAGGAATTAGCATCTTCCAGTGGCATGTTTCTCTAACATCTGCCTCCTTCCTTATATTACATCCCCTTATCCAAAAGTCTGCATGATGTCCAACACATAAGTCCTTTAAAACATAGAATTACCATACCATGACATCTACTACATTTAACAATTATTTCTTAATGTCATTTCACACCAAGTCTGTGTACAAATTTTCTTGACTGACAGAAAATTGTCTTTATAGGTGATTTGCTTAGATCAGGACCAAACAAGGTCCACGCATTGCAACAGGTTAAAATGTCTTAATCTATAATACTTCCTTTTCTCGTTTTAAATGCCATTTGTATTTGAAAGACACTCGTTGATTTGTCTCATAGAATTTCCACATATCAGATTTCAGAATTTCAGTTTTATGGTGATATTTAACACATTCCTCTAACCACCACATTTTCTATTAGCTAATAGTTTAAACTACAGTCTTGATTAGATGCATGTTTTAGTTTTCCTAAGAAAATTTAGCAGATGGTGCTATGTACATTTTCTTGCATCTGTCAGGAGACATATAGAGCTGGTTGTTTCTCTTCTAGGGCTATTCAAGTTATCAGTCAGTTCAGACAGCCCCAGCCTAATCCATCATAAAGCAGCCCACTAATCTTTTACTTAATGGTTTTAGTGGTCATTGGATGATTGTTATCTAAACCCAGTATTCCACTAGGTTACAATATGATGATTTTTCTCATTCTTTCATTTCGTCGGCAATTGGTTACCAGAGAAAATAATTGATACAGAAAGGCAGCATGGATGTTTGATTCTTTCTTTCTGTTTACTAATTTTAGGAATAGTGGCTTGATGCCAATTGTGATCATCCCACAGGAGAGAGGCTCAACTCCACACACACAATTTGGTTTGGATTTTGAGACTGATGATGCCACAAATGCATCAAGAGAGTATGAAGAGATTTGTTATTCATATAATGAACCTTTGTGGGGAGCATAGGGCAGCCTCTTAAGCAGGTCTGAAAATGTCTTTAGAGAGCAAGGAAGGGACCACTGGCAACTGGCTTTGAGTTTTATTGTGTTTAGAAAGTGGGGTTGGGATGAGGGCTCCTGCACTCAGCCTGGGGCTTGCCTGACTTAAGCACCATGGTGGTGGTGGTTGGGGGAACATATGAGCTTGCCCATAGGGGGATCATAGGGGATTAGGGAGGAATCGGACTTAAAAGAAAATTGTAAATAATCAGACATAAGAAAAATGTAGCTGGAGTGTTTACCGTAATTCACTCCTGATGTTCGACTGATGATTGAAGTGTATCATGTTGGTTTAAGTAAGCCGTTATGGTATCTATGAGACCTGCAACCTGTAGCTGCTGAGGGTGGTGAAAGTTCTGTTAAATGTGGCCGGGTGCGGTGGCTCATGCCTGTAATCCCAGCACTTTGAGAGGCCGAGGCAGGCGAATCACGAGGTCAGGAGATCAAGACCATCCTGGCTAACACGATGAAACCCTGTCTTTACTAAAAATACAAAAAATTAGCCAGGCAAGGTGGTATGTGCCTATAGTCCCAGCTACTTGGGAGGATAAGGCAGGAGAATCACTTGAACCTGGGTGGCAAAGGTTGCCGTGAGCCGAGACTGTGCCACCGCACTCCAGCCTGGGGGACAGAGTGAGACTCTGTCTCAAAAAAAAAAAAAAAAAGAAAGAAAGAAAGTTTTGTTAAATGCTTTATTCAAGAGCCCAATATCGTATATTCTGAAAGGTGAAATGAATGTCTTTCATTCTGTTCTCTAAATAGGTCCAGTTTAATGGATTTTTAACCTTTAAAAACCCTGTTTTAATTTATACTGGGTCATATTAACTATTTTAACTAGGAAAGTGAGGGTACATGAAGTCCTATTTCATCAAGTGATTGTAAGGGCCAAAGATTTAATTTGAAGATAGTGCAATATCAGGAGACTAGATAGCACTTTTTTTTAAAAGCATCATTCTTTCTTTCAGAATATCACAAGACTGGAATCAAGGTTTTGGCTTGGGCTATGGTACAATGTGAAGCTCAAATCAGGAAGTATCTGCTTTCAAATTCACATCTAGACTCACATGGTTGCTAAAAGTACTTAGTTTTTTTCAAGGTTGCAGGGCTGAGGTGCTCAATTTCTTGCCGGTTGTTGGCTGGAAGCTCTTTTCTGTGTGGCCTGCTCCATATGGTAGCTCACAAATTTGGCAGTTTGATTATTCAAAGCCAGCAAGGAAGAGTGTCTTTTAGTAACACTGATGCTACAATCTTATGTAATATTTGTAGTCACATGCATCCTTTTGCCTTTGCTGTGTTCTATTGATCAGAAGTGAGTCACGGGTCCTTCTCACACTTAAAGGGAGAGGATGAAACAAAGTTGTGACTATCTAGAGGTGAGGATCGTGGTGTTCATCCTAGAGTCTGCGCAGTTCTGCAAGATGGTTCTTTCTTAAGGTCTCAGGTAGCTTCATGACACATTGTTGATCTCGAGGTCCGCCTCTGTGCAGATTCTTTATCAGTGACTCCTCCTGTGAACTTTAGCTTTTTTGGTATCCCTGGACTCACAAATCTATACTTTCACCTCCGAGAATCATTATTCTCTGACTGGGCTTTTCCCCATTCACCCTGTAGAAGGCCTTGGAAACTTCTCAAGGCAGTAAGCTGGGACAATTATAAGAATTATCTCTTTTAAGTTTTCTCTTGGAGATTATTATCCCTCATTGTCTGATGCCTTCAGTGTCTTGAAAACCATTGTTTCATGTATTTTATCCACTTTTTCACTGCGTCAGATTAAGGTGCAAATCCAGTCTACATTACTGGATCTTCCTGAAAGTGGAAGCCTGACAGATTTCTTTTAGTAATTAAACAGTATGTTAAAATACATTTCAGTGTAATGCTCCATACATGTACTCATCATTTCCAGAACAATGTGTGCAAAATTTTTTTTATTATAAATTCATATTATGCTTATTATACATTATTTGAAAAATGGAAGCACCAAGAAGAATATTAAAATCACCTAAAATCAAATCATACTGCCAAGATAAAATTACTGATAACATTTTGGAAGATACACTTCTAATTCATTTTTAAAAAATATTGGGGTCCTATCCCTTCAGTATTATATAATGAGCATATTCTGGTGACATTAACTATTTTTCAAAATATGATTTTCAATAGTTGGATGAAAATCTATTTGTAGGTTCACTACTCTTAATTTGATCGTTGCTTTTTCTTGGAAGCAATTAGATAATTTTCAATTTTCATTATTGTAAATAGTATCTTTTAAATAAATCTTGGTTCATACTTCTGATTATTTCTTTAAAATAGATTCCTAAATACATAATTATTTAGTTCAGACTTCTTTGTTAAAAACAAAGGAAGTTGTTAACTTTTGTTTATGAAAGATGCTTCTCTCTTTTCTATACTTTATCCTGTAGGGTTAGAGTTGACAGATGCTGCAGATTATTTTGCCATACTACATTGTAACCCTACAAGTATAAATGAACTTCATTTAGTGAGGGTACCTCTCTATATTCATGCTAGTTAATTGAAAAATTCTATAATCAGGAGGAATATTCTGAAAGATTAATGAAGGTTGTCAAAAGATCAAATAGACAAGAATTCAGATGCTGAGATAATTTCTTCTTTTCCCTTTTTAACTTGTATCATATTATGATAGATACATACCAGTGAAAAAAGAAATGTATTACAAAAATGCATGAAAAGCTATAATGCATGAAGTTATAATCTGTGATTAGACCACTGGTGTTCAAATTTTAGTTTTTCCATTTATTAGTTTTGTAGGTTAAAAAACATCTTTGGCTTCCAGTTTTTGCATCTGTTAAATGGGGATTGTATAATACCTTAAATGATTGTTATGAGGATTTAATCAGATATTAAATGCATAGCATTTAGAACTATGCTTGGTATACAGTAAACAAAGATGTAGTAGACACTATTAGTGTAAATCCTCTAGAATATCATTATAAAGAATTTCCTTTTCCTTAGTAAATAATCGTTACTATTTTTTTTTTTGATAAAGCAATTGGTTAGTTTCTGGTACTAAAGAAAACAGACTCTAAGTTACAATCTTATGCATCAGTAGATTTAACTCTGTCTTCTAGCCATAGACTTTACTGTGAATCAAGGACCTTTATAATTTCCTGCTTAGCATGAAAATTCCTCTTAAAGTCTCTCTGACAGCTGATCTTACCACCTTCCTGGCTACCAAAGCTGATTTCCTTACTAAAATGGTGTGATTCATTTTGGGGGAGTCTTATGTAGGGCGTTTATGAGGACAGGTCCTCAGACAGCCTTAGCCAAACCAGCTCTTCCTCCTCCCCTTGCAGTTCATGGAATAACTGCAGAAGGCGCTGAGAAAGTGATAACCTGAGATGAGGGCTATGTGTCTGGAATAACCCAGGCTGTATCCTCACTTCTCTGAGAACAGAAAATTTTTCAGTGTTTGTGCTCAGTAAGTTTAGTCATGTGCAGTGTATATAAACCCAGGGTGGAATGCTTTCAGAATCCCTCAGCTGTGGTATGATGTGGGACATGAACAGACAACACTCCCTTCAACTTACACAGCCTTCCTGAGCCTTGGTGGACTAGCTCTCCATGGAGTCTAGGCTTCTGTTTATCCTTGTTGCCTATCTGGGAGTGTAAATCTGCTATGGTGAATTTGTTGTGTGACTGTTCTGTCTCACCTGACTCATACAATTGGTAGAGATATTGTGGTTCCTCTTGCTTCTCAGAGCTGTTCTTACAGTGTTGAAACTGTTATGGCAGTTGGGTCCACAGGGAAAAGTAAGTGCCCCAGTCTATTCTTCTCTCCACTATTATCAGCTTTCTAATATATTAGATTATTATTCTAAAATAAAAAGTTCTATAATCGTTTAATATTTACAGAAACAGTGATAAAAATAGTACAGAGAGTTCCTGTGTATTCACCTTATCCCCTCGTTGTGATTTGTATTGTTAGGGTTTCTTTCTAATTTGGTCCTGAGGTCTACCACTTGAGAGTAGTCATAAGACAAGATAGCCGCTTACTAGATGAGTCCTAACCAGGGGAAAATGTTAGATTCAGGTATGTTGGTCAGGTGAGGCACAATGAAGAAGTGAAACCAATATGCATGAAACAGAAGAAATTTATTACTCACAGGTCCTAGAGAGGCTAGGGGGGCCAACAAGAGATGAACAGAAAGTTCAGAGCTCAACCAGTAGTGAAGAGTGAGTCAGAGAGAAGGCATCTGTGGGTCTATGACTTTATTAAAATTCATGGATGTTATCCCTTAGATTTTCCCTTGGGGTCTGTGGGTTGGCTAGTTTGGTGGATACACATACCAAGAAGGAACTTATTTACGTTACTCTTGTGTTGACTCTTAATTTTCATCCTGGTCACCAGCTGTAGGGTGTGTTGAGTATTTGGTAAGTAGTACAAGAAACAGTGGATTATATTACCAAAACAAACAAACAAACAAACAAAACAACATGGGAAGGGAAAGTTTTAATTAGGTCAAAGGTGATGTGGTACAACTGGTTTTCAAAAAACTTGTGTTGGGATTGAAAATGGATGCTGAGACAGCAATTACATAAAACAAATTCATGATACCCAGCAGTTTCCACCATTATTAACATCTTATATTAGTTTAGTATATTTGTCACAATCAGTTAACCAATATTGACACATTATTATTAACTAAAGTCCACATTGTATTCAGATTTCCTTAGTTTTTATCTAATATGCTTTTTCTGTCCCAGGGTCCTATCCAGGATGTTATATTACATTACATTCCTGTGTATTATTAGGCATCTCTTGGTTGTGACAGTTTCTCAGACCTTGACAATTTTAAAGACTGCTGGCCAGCTATACTCATATTGTAGAATGACAATTTATTGGAATTTGATCTTTTTCTCATGATTAAACTGTGGTTATGGCTTTCTAGAGAAAGACTACAGAGGTAAAGTGCCCTTCTTATCATGCCATCTCAAGGACATATCAACATGATTTATAACTGTTAGTGTTGATTATGATCACCTGGCTAAAGTAGTGTTTGTCAGGTTTCTGCACTATGAAGTTATTTCCTCCAACCTTTTCATTCTGCACTCTTTGTAAGGAAGTTACTATGCACATTCCATGGAGTTATGCTCTGTCTTATTTAGGGTTGGGTATCTACACAATTATTACAAATTTTTCTGCATAGGTAATTTCTCCCTTTTCCCATAATTATTAATTTATTTAATGATTTACTTATACAATACAGACTCACAGAAATTTAGGTATACATTGTGTTGCAATCCATTACTGCTTTATTCTCTGCCTCAAAGCGCTCCATCTTTGGCTATCAGGAGCTCTTTCTGTTGTTTCCTGTGCCCTTTGGACATACATCTATCGATGCATTTTGTTTGTTTTTGTTCACTTGCTCACTTTCCGGTACTTTAAGGTTCTCCAGATTTGTCTTGTATATTTTCTGCCCCAGTCCTAGAATTCTCAATTTCTCCAAGGAGTCTAGGTTCCTCTTGTTGGAGAATAGTATTGGGAATCTACGTCCAGGATGTGGGTATTCTTGTTGTTACTACAGTGTCAATTATTCTAGGTCTTCTAAGCTGACAGAGCAAATAAGTACACATGCATACTAACCCATATGTATATACATACTTATAAGCATTTCTGTGTTGTAATCATCTGTATCTATATTAAGTTAAACATGAGCTCTTACTGATGTCTCTTGCTATAATCTATTACTACATAAATCATTCTAGCCTCCTCCCCAGGCCAATATGTAAATTTCTACTCCAACAGCAAGAAACCTGGCTTACACAATCTGCCATCCGTTTACTTAATTTTTCAATTCTAGTATGCATCTATAATAGTACCAAAATTGATAACCCATACCCCTTGGAAAACAACTTCTATTGACTTACATTATAGGCAGTTTCTTTTGCGTTTAATCTGTAGACTTCATTTATTTTCAGAGTTACTTAGGTTGGCACATACAGTAGATGATTTTCATCACAGATCACAGAATGCATTATTTCTTAGGATATCCTCACCTCCTAAATGATTTTAATTTTAATTTACTCCCACTAAGGATCACTGTCTATGCTGTAAAGTTCTACAGGTTTTGTCAAATAGATAATGTCATGTATTTACCTTTACCGTATCATACAGAATGGTTTCACTGCCCCCAAAACACCCTGTGCTTCACGTATTTATTTCTCTCCTCTCTAATTTCTAGCACTCCCTGACATTTTAACTCTGTAGTTTTGCCTTTTCCAGAATGTAATATAATTGGAACAATACAGCATATAACTATTTAGATTTCTTTCACTTTGAAATATAAAGATGATCCTCAACTTACAATGGGGTGATATTCTAGTAAACCCATCACAAACTGAAAATACCTAAGTCAAAAAGTGCAATTATAATAATATACCTAACCTACCAAACATCATAACTTGGTATAGACTATAGTAGTCTAGACCACTTACATTAGCCTACAGTTGGGTAAAACCATCTATCACAACACCTATTTTATAATAAAGTGTTGCATAGCTCATGTAATTTACTGAACATTGTGCTGAAAGTGAAAAACAGAATGGTTGTATGGTACTCGAAGTGTGGTTGCTACTGAGTGCACCTTTTTAGTATCATCATAAAGAAACTCATAAGTTGAGCTATTGTTGATTGTGGACCGTCTGTACATTTAAAACTCCATGTCAAGGAATATATATATTTAAAACTCCTTCTTTCCTATAAAAATTTCAATAGTTTTAAAGGTACAGGTGATTTTTTGTTACATGAATAAGTTCTTTGGTGGTGATTTCTGATATGTTGGTGCATCTGCCACCTGAGCAGTGTACACTGTACCCAATATGTAATCTTTTATCCCTCACCCATCTCCCTCCCTTCTCCCCTGAGTCCCCAAAGTCCATTATTTCATTCTTATGACTTTGCATCCTTGTATCTTAGCTCCCACTTATAAGTGAGAACATATGATATCTGGTTTTCCATTCCTGAGTTATTTCACTTAGAATAATGGCCTCCAGCTCCATCCAAGTTGCTGCAAAGGCCATTGTTTTGCTCTGTTTTATGCTGAGTAGCATTTCATGGTGCATATATACTACATTTTCCTTACCTACTTATTGGTTGATGGGGCATTTAGGTGGGTTCTGTATTTCTGCAATTGTGAATTGGGCTGCTATAAACATGCATGTGAAAGTGTCTTTTTCATATAATAGATTATTTTCCTCTTGGCAGATACCCAGTAGTGGGATTGCCGGATTGAATGGTAGTTCCACTTTTAGTTCTTTAAGGAATCTTCACACTGTTTTCCATGTGGTTGTACCAGTACACATTCCCACCAGCAGTGTAAAAGTGTTCCCTTTGCAACACATCCATGCTGATATCTATTATTTTTTTATTTTTAAATTATGGTGATTCTTGCAGGAGTTAGGTGGTATCTCACTGTCATTTTAATTTGCATTTCCCTAATAATTAGTGATGTTGAGCATTTTTTCATGTTTGCTGGCTGTATATCTTCTTTTGAGAATTGTCTATTCATGTCCTTTGCCCCTTTTTGATGGGATCATTTTTTTTTCTTGCTAATTTGAGTTTTTTGTAGATTCTGAATATTAGTCACTTGTCAGATCATAGTTTGTGAATATTTTCTTCTACTCTATGGATTGTCTGTTTACTCTGCTGATTATTTATTTTGCTGTGCAGAAGCATTTTAGTTTAATTAGGTCCCATCTATTTATTTTTGTTTTTGTTGCATTTGCTTTCGGTTTTTGTTATGAATTCCTGACCTCAGCCAATGCCTAGAAGTTTTTTCAATATTATCTTCTAGAATTTTTATGGTTTCAGGTCTTAGATTTAAATCTTTGATCTATCTTCAGTTGATTTTTGGGTAAAGTGAGAGATGAGGTTGCAGTTTCATTCTACTACATGTGGCTTGCCAGATTTCCCAGTACCATTTATTGAATAGGGTGTCCTTTCCCCACTTTGTATACTTTGTTGATGATCAGTTGGCTGTAAGTATTTGGCTTTATTCCTAGCTTCTCTATTCTGTTCCATTGGTCTACGTGCCTAAATGAACCATCCTGTTTTGGTAACTATGGCCTTGCAGTATAATATAAAATCAGGTACTGCAATACCTCCAGGTTTGTTCTTTTTGCTCAGTATTGCTTTGGCTATGTGGACTCTTTTTTGGTTCCATATGAATTTTAGAATTTTATTCTAGTTCTGTGAAGAATGTAATGATATTTTGATGTGAATTGCATTGAATCTGTGGATTGCTTTTGGCAGTATTGATTCTACTCATCCATTAGCATGTGATGTGTTTCAATTTGTTTGTGTAGTCTATGATTTCTTTCAGCTGTATTTTGTAGTTTTTCTTGTAGATGTCTTTCACCTTCTTGGTTAAGTGTATACCTAAGTATTTTATTTTCTTTCTTTGCAGCTGTTGTAAAAGGGATTGAGTTCTTGATTTGTTTCAGCTTGGTTGTTCTTGGTGTGTATCAGTGCTACTAATTTGTGTGCATTGATTTTATATCCTGAGACTTTACTGAATTCATTTATTAGGACTAGGAGCTTTTTGGGCGAGTCTATAGGGTTTTCTAGCTGTATGATCAGATTGGTGAACAGTGAGTGACATTTTGACTTCCTCTTTTCTAATTTGGATGCCCTTCGTTTCTTTCCTTGCTCGATACCCCTGGCCAAGACTTCCAGTACTATGTTGAATAGAAGTGGTAAAAGTGAGTATCTTTGTCTTATTTCAGTTATCAGGGGGAATGCTTTCAACTTTTCCCTATTCACTATGATGTTGGCTGTGGGTTTGTCATAGACGACTTTTATTACTTTGAGGTATGTCCCTTCTATGCCAATTTTGTTGAGGGTTTTATCATAAAGAGATGCCAGATTTTGTCAAACGTTTTTTCTGTATCTACTGAGATGATGATATAATTTTGTTTTTAATTCTGTTTATGCGATGTATCACATTTATTGACTTGCAATTGTTGAGCCATCCCTACATCCCTGGTATGAAACCCATTTGATTGGACTGTATTTTCTTTTCCATATAGTGTTGGATTTGGTTTGCTAGGATTTTTACATTTATGTTCATCAGAGATATAGGTCTCTAGTTTCTTTTTTTGTTATGTCCTTTCTTGGTTTTGTATTAGGGTGATACCACCTTCATAGAATGATTTAGGGAGGATTCTCTCTTTCTCTGTCTTTTGAGATCATATCAGTAGTGTTGGTAACAATTCTTTGAATGTTTGATAAAATTAAGCTGTGAATCCATCTGGTTCTGAAATTTTTGTTGGCAATTTTTAAAATAACTGATTCAATCTCACTTGTTATTGTTCTGTTCAAGGCTTTTCTTTTTTCCTGCTTTAATCTAGAAGGGTTGTATAGTTCCTGGAATTTATCCATCTCCTCTAGATTTTCTAGTTTGTGCATGTGAAGGTGTTTACAGAAGTTGTGAATGATCTTTTGTATTTCTGTGATATCATTTGTAATTGCAAGGTCCTTTGAAAAGGCTGCATCATGGACTACACCATGGTGACCGCTGTGACCCACATACACCTCCAGATGGACTTCTGAAGCTAGAAAGACTGAGATAACCTTGTGACACCCCTCCTTCCCCCAGCAACAGAAGAAAAAGAACAGCTAGCGCTCCTACAGTTCCTGATTAATAGCTAGCTCCTGCAGTGACCTTGCAACATTCCACCATTGTTCTAGTTTAACTGATAAGCCAAACTTGCAACACTGACACTGGACCTTGGACCTCGTGACAACCCCCTGGTGACATCCCCCCTCCCGCTTGCAAAAACTGCCCTGAACTGTAACTTCTGTAACTCTCCATTGCCTACTCCAAACCTATAAAACCAATTCCTATCCCACTGCCCTTGGCTGAGTCTCTTTTCAGACTCAGCCCACTCGCGCTAGGATGAATATGCAGCCTTATTGCTCACACAAAGCCTGTTTAGGGGGTCTCTTTATTCAGAGCACATGTAACAGTGATAATAACTGTCATTTCATTTCTAATTGAGCTTATTTGGATCTTTTCTTTTCTTGGTTAATCTTGCTGATGGTCTAACAATTTTGTTTATTTACTCAAAGAACCAGACTTTCTTTTCATTTATCTTTTGTATTTTTTTTTGTTTCAATTTCATTTAGTTCTGCTTTGCTTTTTATTTCTTTTCTTCTCCTAGATTTGGGATTAGTTTGTTCTTGTTTTTCTAGTTCTTTGAGGTGTGACATTCGGTTTTCTGTTTGTACTCTTTCAGAATTTCTGATGCATGCATTTAATGTTACAAACTTTCCTCTCCTTCAAGCCACAAAAAGTGACTTGTTAAGATTTATTTTTATTGCTGAATTATGTTATTATTATTGTTTTAATTTGCCGTTTTCTAATGACATATGGTGTTGAGCATCTTTTATTAAGCATATTCAATATCTGTATATCTTCTTTGGTAATGTGTCTGTTCATATCTTTTGCTCATTTTAAAACTTCTTTCTTGAATTTTAAAAGTTCTTTGTATATTTAGATGAAAGTCTTTCATCAGATATATGGTTTGAAAATATTTTCTCCCAATCTGCAGCTTTTCTTTTCATTTTAGTAACTGTCTTTCACAGAACAGAAGATTTTAGCTTTAAGAAATACAACCGAAATATAACTTTTACATATATTTTTAATGGATTGTACTGTTGATGTTGTATCTAAAAACTCATTGCCAAATTTGTCTCCTAGATTTTTTTTCTTAATTTGTCTTCCAGATAGTTTATAGTTTTGCTTTTTATATTTATGTAAAATAACCTATTAGGTTTTGTGGAAGTTATAAGTACTATTCTCAGATTTACTTTTTTTTGTATATTGGCAACTGATTGTTCCAGCACCGTTTCTTGAAAAGACTATCCATTTTCCATTGAATTGCCTTTGCTCCTTTTTCAGTGATCAGTTGAATGTATTTGAGGGGTCAACTTCTGGGTTTTCTTTTCCATTCCATTGATAAAGGTGTCTATCCTTTCACCTTTGTCTTGTTCACTGTATCTTAAAGCAGGTCTTAATCTTGGATAATGTCAGTACTTCTAATTTGTTCTTCTTGAATGTTGTGTTGGTAATTTTGGGTTTTTTGCCTTTCTGTATAAACTTTAGATTCAGATTGTCACTATGAAAAAATGTTTGCTGAGATTTTGATTGGAATTGCATTGATTCTATACATCAAGTTAAGAAGAATTGATATCTTTATATCGTATCTTCAGTCTATGAACACAAAATGCATCTCCATTTATTTAGATCTTCATTAATTTCTTTCATTATAGTTTTGTAGTTTCCTGCATGTAGAGACCTTATACATATTTTGTTAGATTTATGTATAACTTTCATTTTTTGGTGCTATTTTACATGGTGTTGTGTTTTAATTTCAATTTCAAATTGTTCATTGCCTATAGAAGAAAGCTATATATTTTTATATATTAACCTTGTATCCTGCAACAGTTGTTTTTGTTGATTCTTTGGAGTTTTGTGTATAGAGAGTGATGTCATCTGCAAACAAAGACACTTTTGTGATATTTTCTTCTCTATCTATGTAGCTTATATATATTTTTCTTGCCAATATGCTAGCTAGGACTTCCTGCACAATTGTTGCAGGAATTCAAGCCAAGGAGGGCAAAGAGACCACGGAGACTCAAGAGAATTTATTGGTGCTAACTCCTGTAACAGCCACCAGCCCTGAACAAAGAGAATGTACTCTTTTATACAGTTTGAGGTGGGAAAACAAGGCAGGAAACAGGTTTCGAACAAAGAGAGTTAATCAAGTTTTACAATTTTGGGAAAACGTATATTTTCTTCATGTTTATCTCAACCTTATAACCTTTCAGCTGAGGTAGGAGGTTGTATAGTTGAGGAGGACACCGAGGAGTCCAGAAAAACAGGAATTGCAGGAGTGTGTGTGGGCCATGTACCTAAAGATATGCTCTGGTGCTCTTATCTAAGTAGAAAGGGGCCTGTGCTAGGTCTGCCTTACCTCTACTTTCTTTAAACACAGATTTTATGACTAGCCTGGAATGTGGGCTGTGAGCTAAGTTTGGAGCTGAAGTTAGCTGGGCTGAGCTGGGAGGGGTTACTTATTTTTGCTTACTATGTTTTTTTTTTTAATAACCTAGTCCTAATGTCAACTATTACTTATTTTATTTTGATTTTGTCTTTGCTTTTATTTTCCTCCTTACAATTTTGAAAAGGATGGGTATGATGGGTCATCTTTGCCTTATTCTCAGTCTTAGAGGAAAATGTCCAGTTTCTCATTCTTAATTATATATTAGTTGTAGGTCACTTCGTAGATGTTCTTCAGCAAGCTGAGTTTCCCTTCTATTCCCTATTTGTTGAGAATGGATGTATGTTGGGTTTTGTGAAATGCTTTTTCTGTATCCATTGACATGGTCATATGACTTTAATTCATTAGCCTGGTGATATGATGGATTAAATAACTGACTTTTAAATGTTACACCAGCCTTGCATACCTAGAACATATCTCACCTGATTGTTGTATTTTTTAAATAAACTGTTGAATTTGATTTGCTAATGCTTTGTTGAGTATTGTATGTCCATGTTTACAGGAGATACTGGTCTGTAGTTTTCCTTTCTTGCAGTATATTTATCCAGTTTTGATATTAGGACATGCTGGCTGCATAGATTGACTTAGGAAGTATTCTCTTTGCTTCCATTTTTTTTTGGAAAATTTATATCATTTGCTGCCTTGATATCTGCTAAAATGAGAGGGCCGCGAATGGCCTAACCATGGGTTATTCTTTGTTTTAAAGGTACCAGGGAATTGTTTCAATCAGGTATGGTAAGACATGCAGACATAGACATTACTGTCATAAAGGAAACTTTTTATACTCACAGAGCCCTTGAAACAGGAGGCACAGCATGCCATGCAGGGCCTCACAGGGAAGCACCCAGGTCAGTCAGGAGACAGAGAGGGAAAAACATGGGCAGAAGCCATTATTTTGGTGTCTGTGGGAAGAAGCAAGTGAGGCAGCCTTAGAATTAGCTTATTTGAATAATTTTGGTGGGTTTAGGGGCATGGCATAGGGATTGTCCTTTGTTGTCTGGTAACAGGTCCTGGGGTAATAAGGGCAGGGAAATAGTGGCTTGGAGTGTAAGAGCCCAATAAATGGTGGAGTTTGGGGTATGGGCTCTGGATTGGTTGGTTTGCATAAGGAAAGTGTGTGCACAGCTGAGGCCTTTACTATCTCTAGGATTGGCTGGCCCTGGAAGGGATTCCCCTAGGATCAGCAAGGCCCCAGCTGTCAAAGCATCAAATACAGAAGCATAGTTATTACACCTGCCAGCTATGCTCCCTTGGATAAGGTTCCCTAGTCTGCCAGCCCTCCTTATTAAATAGACCAATGCAGATCCCCTTTACCATTGAGTATTGGGGTTCAGTTCCCTGCTAGCTTGCAGAATTATTCAAACAGGCCAATCACTTTCCAACATGGAACCTGAGAGTGCTCCCCACTCTTGGTATTACAAAGCTTGCCTCCCACAGTCCTTGATTGTTTACTGTGCTCCCAACTGCAACCACATATGTCTCTGTATTGCCTGTGGTATCCTCCTCCCTGTACTATGAGTCTATTTAATAAACTGCTGTCTATCTAATTTGTCTGCTGTTGGGTGTTGTATGCTCAGCCATCCCCATAATGCTAGAGTGGACTCTCTTCCTCACCAATAGGATGAAGAAGAGGTGATCACAACACTGCCCTTAAAAGAATCAGGAAGGATTCTTTATTGTATCTTCACCAGAAAGGAGTCTGTGGTATTGTGGAAGCCCCCACAAGACTGTGGCTCCCACGTGTTTCTCACATTCACTCCAGTCCATCCTCGTTCCACAGTAATTGGCCAAAATTATGATTTGAATGTTCATATCAGTCTATGGCTCCAGTGGCTTGTACACCAGGTAAACAAATCTGTCCTCTTTCTTCTGGGATATTCCTTTTCTCCAGACTTTGAGGTGATAATCTGCCCTGAAACTTCAGTTCTCTGATGGGTTTGAGAAAATTTTTTTATTTTCAGCTTGCTCAATTGTTTCTTTCTGTAAAGATAAGAGTGATAAATCTAAGCTTTATACATGTTGGAGTTCTAATTCATTCATTTTTTTTCATACCGTAATCTGACTTCTTTACCACCAAAAATTTTCTTAGCAGAGGTCCAACTATCTTTATTTCTAAACTTGATGGACACATTTCTTTCCTTACCTTAATCTCCTTGTGACATTTAAAATTGTTGACTACCCTTCTTGAAACTCTTGCCTTGCTAAATTTCTAAAACACCATAATTATGTTTTTCTTCTTTAGATTCTGCCATTATCTTTTCTTTAAATGTTAGTGTTTTCTAGGTTCTACTTTCAATTTTCTCTGTTTCTCAACTCTCCTTGGGTGACTTCCTTTTCTCCCATGATTTTAATTAGCTCTTAAATTATAATTACTCCTAAAATCACTTTTATCATAATCCTTTTTCCACATTCAGATCTCTCTATTACACTACCATTCTGGATGTCTGCATTTGACTTTCCAGTATTTCAGATTTGATACATCCCAATAAGAAATAAGCATTTATTTTCTATACCAATCATCCCAAACCTTATATTCCTAGATCTCTGAAAAACTCTACTAGTCATCAATCACTCAAATCATAAACCTTAAAATTATATTTTATTTCTATTTGCCATCTAATTTGTTATCATGTCTTTCAGTTCTATAGCATCTGGAAAGGGTGTCTTCCACTCTCCAAACCCACTGTCACTCATCTTGTCTCCCATCACTAGTATTCTAAACAAGTGGTTCACAAACGTTGGTATGTACCAGTACCACCTGGAAAGCTTGAAAACACAGGTGACTGGGATGAAGCCTATAATTTGTGATTCTGTAGGTCTGGATTGGAGCCTGAAAATTTGCATTTCTAACAAGTTGCCAGGTGTTTTTGATTTAGTTGGTTTGGCAAACACATTTTGACAACCACCGTTCTAGTTTATTACAATGGCCGTGTAATGGATTCCCCCGTTCAGGACTTCCTCCAAGACTTATTCCACTCCATTGTCTTGATTCTAAAACACAAATGTCCTTAAACTGTGTAATTGCTCTTCATGGCTTTTTGGGCCAAGAAAGTGCCTGGCACATGTTTAGCATTCAGTGTTTGTATACAGTAAATAGGCATTAGAAAATGAATGGGATTTGCACAGGAAGAGTTGACACATTATGCTGGCGTAAGGGTGAGAAGAGAGGAGGAACAGGATACAATATAACACTGCAAGGAAGCATTGCCTTTAGTGGAAATACATTTTATGTAAAACTTATTTAGCAATTAATTTTCATTACATATCATATATATGCATATATATGATACTTGGTTTAATATATATAGAAAATACAGACCAGTGAGGAAATTGGCTTGATTAGAACAAAGGATCATACTAGACTATGACCTCCAGAGGGACAGAGAGAAACTCAGTATCTTAAACATTTTATTTTGCCTCACGTTGTTAAAAAAAAATCTAGATTTACTTTTGCACTTTCTCTCACACATCTTGCATAGTCTGAATATTTGCTTTAGTTTTCCTCCATGTAGCTTTTTAGAGCTCAAGAAATATATATTTATAGAGCATGTCTACTTATTTGGTTTATATGCAGAAACTTTCTCCATTAGAATTAGCTCAAAGACTTTATTTAGCTTGCCACCACAGTCAAGAATATATTTATTATATCCCTAGAGTTTTAATATGATGATTTCTTTATGAAAAGAACTGTCATTTGCTTGACGTTTCTCCTTCAAAGATCTTTCTACATGGAACGTAGAAACTTGTTTCCCCAAATATTATTCATCTTATTTGAGAAAATCTTATGTAAACTATTTGTTTCTTATACACAGAGGTTAATAAAACAAGGAAAATAAAAATAATATTTGGGTCTTCCAAGCGTGATAGTTGACAATTCTCCCTGCAAAGCAGTGGCTATCAATTACAATCTGTATTAGATTCTTCCTCCTCCTTCCACTTTTCTTCCCTGAGAGCTCACAAAAGACAGTAGGGACAATGCCTATTTTGAAACTGCTTCCAAGGTAATTTTGATCCATCCTCTGCAAGAGAACTGACAGTTTGTTGGATCTCAATTTTTGTTTTTGACAGGGGAGGATATGTTTCTTTTTTGATTTTGGGGCAATGTAGTGTTGCTGACCTTTAATCTGATGCAGGATATTGAAATTAAACAATAAAAACTACCACATGTTATTACCATTCCTTCCAAAGACAGGATATTTTAATTCCAAAATGTAAGTAGAACATACTCCCAAAATGAGAAATACTCTTTTAAATTGGATAAATTACACTTAATAAAAAAAATACCACTTTGTCCTCACTTTGCAGGGGACCATCGAAAACATTATTGGACCAACACTTTTCTTAGCATCTGGGGACCATTGTCCCAGATAAGTTAGCAGCCTCTAGGAGAGAAAGTTAAAATCACCTTTGCTTTTTTTTACTCTTTATTTTAATTTGTCATTTTAAAGCTTTGATTTCCATGTATGTCCTAGCAGCCTATTTTGGTTCAATTAAGTATTTCCTTTCCTGTTTTTCTCTGTTCTGCTCCAGGGGAACCATTCTAACGGCTAAGAATTCGTGTCATTAGATCAGATGGTTCTTTCTTTCTGTCCTTCATACAGTGGCAGGTTTAAAAACCTTTGATGATTCAGCTGTATAATATTTAAAGTTCTATTTCAAATCCTTCAAACTTAGGGTTTTAGGAAATAGCTAGCTGTGTGGGTAGGAAAAAGAAGAGTCTATTAAAATCTCCAATCCTCTTAGTGACCCATTCACTGAGTCTCTCGACAAATCTATTCCGTTCTTCCCTCTGCTGAAAACAAAGGAAAAGGCAAATGGGAAAGCAAAACCCTACCAAGACAAATCTAAGAGAAGCCCACCCAGAAATAAGCCTTATTAAGAGAGAGTATTGTAAGGGCTACTTATTTTGCACATTCTGAGCACCAGGATATCAAATCTAACTGCTGAGTGGGGTCCAAGCAGTTCAGGCAACTTTCCTTTACAATACCAGAAGAGACTCTTTCATTTAGAATTCTAGGAATATGGAAAAACAACTAGGGGTACATCTTTACTGAGGGCTATACCCTTTTTACATACATATAGTAAACTTTCAAGGCTGTACAAGGGTTCTGAAATCCGTTTCCTTTTGGTTTTCACTCACTGATTATTAAAAACCTTAAACAGGTATAGCCAAGGAAATATTTTTGTTCCAGCCGGCACTTCCTTCGATATATGACACTGTTCTCATTCCTTAAGGTCAAGTTCGGTCAGACTTATTCCATTAGATTTTAGAGGGTTTTTTGTTTGTTTGTTTTGCTTTTTAAGTACCGACTCACAGACTAGTTATTAGGCACTCTATCTTTTACAACTGGTTTCTATGGAAGGCTTTGCTTCCTTTCAACATTCTTGCTTATTGTTAGTTGGGCCTGTATAATCTCAAGCTGTCTGTATCTCTAAGCTGAGCATTTTAAGTGTTTCTTCTTTGGGGATCAATGTCCTTCTATACACTAAAGCATTACTCTGGGAGGAGGGAGGATTGAATCCTTTTTGACAGGAAGAGAGATTTTCTGTTTGAATAAAAGCTGGAAGCACATTTACCCATTTCTGTAGGACCATAATTTACGTCTGTGTAGTACCATTAAATGTCTCTCTTATAATGCACCCCCAACCCTCCCACATACTAGTAGGAGAAATAATAATTGTATTAGCAAGAAACATTTCCTTGGTACTTCTATGGCCAGGTACTTTTCGAATGCTTTATTTTTATTAATTGATTTAATATTGAAATAGTTCTCTAAATTAGATACTATTATGCTCATTTACAGAAGAGAAAATGTAAGCACAGAGGGATTAAGCCCAAGGTCACCGATAAAATCAGAAGCAGTCTAGTCTAGACCCTAGACTTTGCTTTTTTGTTTGTTTAGTTCTCACTCTGTTGCCTGGGCTGGAGTGCATGATATGAGCATAACTCACTGCAGCCTTGAAATTTTGGGTTCAAGCAGTCCTCTCGACTCAGTTTCCTAAGCAGCTGGAACTATAGGCATGAGCCACCACATCCGGTTATTTAAAAAAATTTTTTGTAGATATGGGGTCTCACTGTGTTGCCTAGGTTAGTCTTAAGCTCCAGGCCTCAGGTAATCTTCCCAGTTTGGTCTCCCAAAGTGCTGTGATTACAGGTGTGAGCCTCCCTCCCCTGCTAAGACTGATTCTTTAACTGCTTTTCTTTATAGTGAAAAACTAAACCAGAGGAATTGCTTTTTAATCAAGTTATTATCAAACATCATGCTTATTACATATTGGATCAGTCAGGCTTCTCCAAAGAGGAAGAATCAATTGGATGGATAGATGGGTAAATGAATGGATGAGAAGGAACTTATTAGGGGAATTGGCTCACATGATTATGGAAGTTGAGAAGTCTCATGATAGGTCATCTCCACGCTGGAGACCCAGGGATGCTGATATGTAGTGATGGCTCAGTCCAAGTCTGAAAGTCTCAGAACCAGGGAAGCCCCTGGGGTAGTTCTCAGTCTGAGGCAGAAGGCCTGAGAACCTGAAGGGCTGCTGGTGCAATTCTAGGAGTCCAATGACTGGAGGACCTAGAGATCTGATATCCAAAGGCAGAAGAAGGGGTGTCCCAGCTCTGAGAGAGAGAGAGAGATAGAGTGAGAGAGATTGAGAGAGACCGAGCCAGAGCTAATTTTCCTTTTCTCTGCTCTTTTGTTCTATCTACCCAAGTCCCCAGCCCACTGGATGGTGCCTGCCCACAACGAGCACAGATCTTCCTCACACAGTCCACCAACTCATTTGCCAGTCACCTCTGGACATGCCCTTACAGACACACCTAGAAAGAAAGATACTATCTAGTATCCCTTAATACAGTCAAGTTAACACTTAAGATGAATCACCACATGGATTTTTGCAATGAACTCAGGGCGGAGACATATTATAACAGGATAATAACCAGCTTGCAAAACCTCTGGTGACTTTGGGGAGATTGCATTTAGAGGGCACAGATTCGAAACTAGACATATAAGGATTTAAATATCAGGTGTCATTTACTGGATAAAACTGTGAGCATATTTCTTAACCTCCCTAATCTGGTTTTTCATATAGAAAAGAATCTATTTCTTAGGGTGTTAGGAGATGGAGTACAAAGACAGAATAGCAGCTGAATGAAAAAGTTAGTAGCAAATTGAACTCCTATACTGTACGTTTAATGTGTGTTTATTTAATCCATATATATTAATTTACATTAATACATATATTAATTTACATTACATTCTGTGCTATTTTATGTACCCTCTCTGTACACGTGTATATATATATATATATATATATCCATCTCTGTGTGTGTATATATATGTGTGTATATATATATGTATATACATATATATTTATCTCAACTCACTGAAGTCTCATATAGCAAGTCTGTGAAAAATTATCATTATCATGAACTCTATTCTACAGATGAAGAAGCTGAGGCTAAGGCACAGCGTGATTAAATATCCTGCCCAGGGTAACACAGGGCTGGGATTCGCAGAGCTGAGATTCAAATCCAGGCACATAGTACCAGTCTGTGTTTTTAATTGCTAGGCCATTTTGCTTAACACTAGCTAAACCATGGAATGGGAGGGCTAATTGATATTTTAGCATCCATGTATTTGCATAAAAAGGGAGAAAGACACTGCTGTCTCAATTGTTTAAGAGCCATTTTAGGTCACATAGTGAGTGGAAGAGCTGGAACTGGAAGTATTCTTTCATCCATCCACAGCTTTTTCTTTCATAGTCACAGTGATTATAACTTTGGAACCTAACACGTAGGACTACTGATCAAGTAGGAATCTGGGGCTTTTCTAGAAAGTTCAGAACCTACACCACATTGCAAATGATGTACTCATTCCGTTATCACATCACTGTGCATTGATGGATAAGCTAAGCTCACATTGCATTATACTCTTACGTAGAGAAACAGGCAGTGGGTAAGACTGAAATGGGATTTTCTGCTTGGTTTGTTAATGAAATATCTGAGAGCACTTTCCACAACAACAAAATGCTCCAGTTCTGGTAATGTAGACAAATTCAAGCTGAGTGATTAAATTCCACCTAATTAAAAATTCTTTCTCTAATTTCAGATTCCCTTTGTTTACAAGACTCTTTACCTTCTGTCCAAAATCGTTGTTTACTATGTTTTCCTGCTGCTCCGTTTTTTATTGCATTTCTCCCTGGAGGTAGTTGTGTACTGACAATGGTTAAAATAATTCTATATGTAAAGTTTGCATGGAATATGTATATATTTGTACTTTAATTCTGAAACAAATCTAATTTAAAATGTGTAAATATATTGTTTTCAGAACTCCTTTCGGATGTCTCACCCATTCAAAACTCCTTTTGAACATGAACTGAAGATTGGACATACAATTGTAATTATTTATTAATCTTACATTTAATATTCCCCATGCTGCCATAAAATGTCTAAGGAGACATGCTGCTAAGAATAAACTTCCTCAGCATTGCAGTACAACGCAGACAGTTTTCCACAGGGAAAGAAAAAAAAAAAAGAAACATGTCTTTTCACCTATTGCAGAGCAAAACACTAACAATTTTGCCCATTTGAGCTGAGAAGTAATTAGTGGTATGGGATAGCAGCCAAGCATATCAAGAAAATGTGTTCTACTCATGTACTGATATACCCATTTTGGATTTAGCTGTAATTTCTGTACATTTTGTAAATTTCCTTTGCTTCTGTCACAACTTTAATATTAATAACTTGCTTCCCTGAATATAGTGATTTAAAAATAATGGCCATATTTTATATAGATGCAAATTGTAACTATATAAATTTTTAAACACCTAAGCCAATTTGCTGTATATTTTATTACTAATTTTTTGTATGACAGCTTAATATGACTTTTCTTTCTTCTACAGTCACTTAGCTCAAAGCAGAATGTAGGCTCATACCAGCCTCAGAGTATCACACTGCTAACAGTCAGTGGAGATCACTTAATGGATTAATTCGTTGTTTCAGGAATTTTGCCACATGGCAGGGCTCTAAGTGGCTTCAAGGTCATCTGATTTTCTTTCTGATGTGATACAGAAGCATTCAAATGATGGCCTAATTTGATCCTTCAAACCTCCAAGATATTAATGTATAGCCTTCCTAGGCAATTTTTTCTGAAGTTAACTGCTTTGAAAATGGAATAAACACATAATCCACTGCACAATCTCATCCTTTGTTTGAGGCAGGCCGGCAAGTTGGCTAATGGTTACTTCTGTGTTTATGTATTATATGTCAAATGGTATGGGTCATTGAGCAATCACAGAATCTGAGAAGTGGGAGTGTTAGAGATGAACTATTTTGTGTACTTGAAATGCAGTCAGCCAGCCCAAAGGAAATGGGACGGGAACATGATGGAAAGAAGTGGCCATGATCTTATCAATCAGACTTACTTATAGTTTGCCATTGTGTAATTGTATGTTCTTGGCTCCGTCTGCTGTTAATGGTGAGTCATTCTTGCAAAAAAAAAAAAAGTAATAAGTTTATACGTATAAAATACATTGCACAAAATTTATGAGGGATGTTCCAAAAAATATAAGTGGTGTTCCAAGAAACAAGTTCTGAAAGCAAAATAAGTCATTAAATCGGCAATTTTGACATGTGATTCTACTTAGTGCTGTTGTCTTGCCAGGATATCCAAACACTGTATTATTTGACTATTACTCGATGATGTTCATTCTCATTTTTCAGTGTGTAAATTTTCAGTGTAGGCCATATTTTAAAATATAGTTTATCAGAGGAAATAGAAGAAAGATGCAAATGCTGTTCTGAAATACTGTAAGTGAAATCAGTAGTTGATGTATAATATAAATTAGCAAAACCAAAATTGATTTCAAAGGCAAAACTAAAATAAGAGCAAGGAGACAAGATACTTTCATCACTATAAAAGGAAATGAGCTTATATAAAATAACACATACCCTAATGCCCAACTTGAGGATGCTTTTGGAACTATTCTTAAAAATTTGATTAAGGTAAACACAGAATGAGAGAAAGCGTTCTGTCCTGAATATCTGTTATGAAAGAAAGATTAAAACTATCAAGGGAATAAATGCTTTTCATGTTTTGAAATTTTAAGATTAAAAAATTTAAATATTAGTAATATTTAAATTTGAATATTACATATTTCTGGTATTGCTTTCAATTTTTAAATGATTTTAGTTTTTTAATGTTACCTTAATTTAAGGGTGTGTGTTTTCAAAAGTCTATATAGCAGAGATCATTTTAATATGTTATTGAAATATATAATCGTATAATGATATATTGCATTACATCAATAAGGAAAACCATGCATTCATTATTATTGTTGTCTTAAAAGAGAAAAAATCTATGAAAATTTTAATATAACCATACCACAGAAAAATAATTTGCTGTTCACTATTATGGTCACTTATTATTACTTAAAATAATGTAAATAATATATTATGAAAAGTACAGGATAATTTATAATTTCAGGAATTTGTAAAAATTATCATGATTTCTGATTTTTAGTTATTGAATCTGAAAGATTAGTATCAATCGGAAATTTGGAAACATTATTAGAGAGTATTCTGTTCTTTCTACAATAGATTTTCATTCACTAAATAGTCTCAATTTATACATTTTGACTGGTTTTATTTTTGGTAACTTATTTGGCACTAGAACCTTCTGGCATCAATGATCTAAATATATACACACATGCATACACACACGAGACTTTATACACATTTATACATATATGCCATTTCCATAGTATAAGTTCATATAAATTTATGTCGATATTGTGAAATTTCAAATAGAAAAATTAGTTACATTTTAATAATGGTTTGATTTTTTTGAATCCAATACATGGAATTTAAGTAAATCTTTTCGAAGTTCATTCTGTTGAAAGCTAAACATCTATATTATTTTGAACACTTTTGTTAATTCATTTATAAAGGTGAACATTGAAGATGTATTTGCTTTCATGGTGATTTGACTACACATTTTGTGTAGTCAATGTATAACAAAACATAGTTTCTTTATAACTTAATAAACTTACAAAGCAGATATATACAGGAAATTTGTGATAGTACATGTATAATTTATAATCTAAATAAGCTACAATATTTTGTAAGGTATAATGATCCAAATTTAAAAGTATCCTACACATATTCAAAGAAACTGAATTATAAAATTTTTGTGAAAGAGCTGGTATTGAACATATATACACAAATGTATCATTACAGCAATTTATATTTTCTCTTTCTGCAGCCCATCAACAATTCAATTTTAGAAATGTTTAAGCCTACTAAAAATGATTTTGTAAATTATGGTGTTTTACAAGTCTATTGATTTTTTATAACCAAGTTCTTTAATAAATAGTTTCATGTTGTTAAAATAAATGGAAGCAGTTAATCATAGTATATAAATAGAATTTTAACTTTTGAAGCTTTTGGAAGACTTGAAATTATTGAAGACAAAGCATGCAAGCAGGTAGACACTGAAATTGTCCTTGCAAAAGACAGAACTGAAAAAATTAAAGTATATGAATGTAAACTTTCTACATGATTTAATTTTAAAATCCTGTATTTGTATTTCAGAATGTCTTATTTTATGGTAAAAAAAATCCTTTAATGTTTTTGGTTTTACTTGTATACATTTATTTTCAGTATCATAAAAAGAAATGGAAAGGATTATTGATTTTGGAGAGACATTCAAAAGAATAATAAAAAGAATCAATTTATTGACAATTTTATTTGTAAATATATTTGTTCAACATTGATACTTTGGTAGTAAAACATGGTATCTGTGAAAAATACTTGGAGTGAAATAATTTCACATGAAATATCAAAAAGTAAAAATTTAGATTATTCTACATATAGCAGAATTTGTTCTGAACATGCCATTCGTAGATAATATTTATTGTTTTTTACTTGATGTATTTGCTTAGAGATTCTTTGTAATTTACTTGTTGCATTTCTTATGTTTTTGTCCCGCTAGATCACTGCCTCCTTTTTGACACTAGAGGGCTCCTTAAGCCAGGTTTGCCTCAGTTTCGGTAAAGGATCAGAGTGCTGCCCATCTGGAACTACAGAGGTTCCAAAGGAACTCTCCTGGCAGTGCGGAAAGGGTGGCCAGGGGTTCCTACCCAGGGAACCTGTGGAACATACATTTCATGAGTAGTGCTGCTGAACAGCCACTCTGTTTTGGCATCTCCTTTGATTGAGTTATACAGCAGGATTTCCAGGAGTGGGGATGGTAGTCGTTTCTCCTCTGTTTTGTCTTTTGCTTTCTTCAGGAATATATCTCCCTTTAGGCACTCACAGTGCTTCCTGTGGATTGAGGCATGGACAGAACTTCTGACAAAGAACCTGATGGTGAGAAAGCCAGTTGTCCACCTCAATCTCACTTTTTCTAGTGTAGACACTGAGTCAGGGGAAATTTTTCACATGCTTGGTGCCAGGAAGATTGGAGGTAGGGACATCTAAAACATGAAAGCCTATTCTCTCATCATTTGCTCAGAGTTTTTTTTTCACTTCTCTGTGTCCCTGTGATCTGATTCTATCATATTGAGTTCTGAGATGCTGCTGGTGATAATTTTGGTGTTGTATACTTGTACTTAGTTTTCTGTGGGGAAAGTGAAGCCAGCTTGTGTCTAAGCCACAATTTTGGACCTGGAAGTGCTTCTAAAAAAGTTTTGAAAAATATGGTAAGAACTTTACCTATTGGCCATCTCCTATGGGCTAGGGAGCAGATTTGATGAACGACATGCATTAATTATTTCTTATGAGAATCCCATGAAGTAGCTTATAATTATTTTTACCCTTATTTTATAGACAAGGCAATCAACGCTTGTTGAAGTAAGATAATGTGCCCAAGATCAAAAGATAGTAAGTGGGAAAAAAAAAAGGATATTTGCTTCTGCCTGATTTCATGCTCACAGCTCACACTCATTCTAATGTAGGTTTTAAAGGATTTTCAAGAAAATATTAGACCCAGAATAAAGGACTATCATCTTTACCTTGAAGCTAAAGAAACCAAGGTTAAATATAAGCTAAAAAAGCAAAGGATGGTCAGTATTACCAGCATGTTAAGAAAACGGGTTTTAGGTACACAACTTGAGTTAAAATTTCAGATGAACAACCTACTAGCCTAGTAAACTCGAGATCCATTCTTCTGGTCCATGAAATTCAGCACTTATTATTATAAAAAATGATAAAATGACGTCTATATTAAAGAGGGGTTCAAGAATAAAATAAGGTAGCACTTTAAAAGTTGAAATATTATCTATTATTTTCTTAGTAATAATAAAATACAGCAGCTGTTTGAGAAATGGCTGCATGTGAGTCTACATTTGATAATACTTTAAAGACTCTACTGGCATTATCTAATAAATAGGTTTTTCTGCTTATGTGCTTAAACTTGGAAAAGATTTATTGAAATAAAATGTGGATCACCTAATTATTGGATAGATTTGTGGAAGTCATTATCATTATAGTAGATTGGCCAAACTGGCTATGAGTTTTTTAACTTCCTCTCCTCAAAATTAGAGGGGATTCTTCCTATTGCCACATTTTAACCTGTGGATGAAACCAGAAAAACCAAGATAGTGTAGTTTATTCCTAAATAGAATAGTTTCAAATGTTTTCACTTTGCTGACGAAGTTTAGCATTATACTTGGTGGGAGTGGTGAAGGTGAATTTTGTAATTTGATGTTATTTATAACAACAAAGTTAACGTTTTTTGCAATTGTCTTTCAAGGGAATAAATGGCAGATTATATTTGTGTTTCTGGGCCAGCCAAAGTAATCCTAGCACTTTGGGAGGCCGAGGCAGGTGGATTGTTCAGGAGTCAGAGACCAGCCTGGGCAACATGGTGAAACCCTGTATCTACAAAAAATAGAAAACTTAAATAGGTGTGGTGGCATGCACCTGTAGCCCCAGCTACCTGGGAGACTGAGGTGGAAGGATGCTTGAGCCTGGCAGGTTGAAGCTGCAGTGAGCTGAGATCACATCACTGCATTCCAGCCTGGGAGACAGAATGAGACCGTGTCTCAAAAAGAAAAAGACCAAGAAAGAAAAGAAAGAAAGAAAGAAAGAAAGAAAGAAAGAAAGAAAGAGAAAGAAAGAAAGAACAAACAATGAAACTGTTTCTGACCTATTTTTCCAAGGACTTAAAATTTAATTTTTTAATAAATGTAAAGAATATTTGAGATGAATCTAAAGATCTGCTATCTCACTAGAAATATGCTATCTCACTAGAAATATGAATTTTATCAAGTCTATCTTTCTACGTCTGTTTCATTATCTGCTAACAAAAATAATTTTGGGAAGACCAAATGCAACAACAAAATGGGGACATTCTGTAAACTGGATAACTCTAGTTGGTTAGGCCATGTCTCAAACCTAGTGTAAATTGAGGTGTTAAATGAGACAAAAATGTTAAATGTTTTGTATTTCTAATAGATGTAAATAGTATACGTAGAATTACTACAAAGGTTAAGTAGCTTAACCTTTGTACATACTGCTTGTGTAACCAGTCACGAATCTGCTTATGTAACCAGTTTTATTTATCTGGTTGAGGAACTCTAGTATGCTGGACACTTGCTGCGGAGCAGACGGTATATTATAGTAGTGAGTAAAACAAAAATTATTTCATTAAGTGAAGTTTATTGTCTACTATTGATAGAACAGTTGGACATAGCACACCTATGATCTTAACTAAGCATTGTGATAAATTATATGAAATAAATTAACTAAATTCTATGAGAAAGAATAACATCTGTGGAGTGATAGCTAACTTGGTTTGGAGATTTGGAGAGTACGATGCTTGAATTGTACCCTAACAGATGAGTTGATTTTAGCCAGGTGAAGCCTCTTACTTGATGGGTGGGAATAAGTGAAGAAGCTGTCCAGGTAAGAAATAACATATTCAATACCTGAGGCAGGCAAGAGCTTGGGGTGTTTTCTAGGAACTGAAATTGGTTCAATGAGCGGGCAATATAGGAACATGAGATGAGTTTGAAGATCTTGACAAAGTCCAGATTATGCAGACTTTGGGGCCATGTTAAAGCGGTTGGATTCTATTCTAAATGAAATGGAAAGCCGTTGAAAGAGTGGAGGGAAGAATAAGTGTCCCATATTGGATACAGAGATATGCAGGGACCTAGAAGCATGCATGTGACTGAATAAAGTAGTTAGTTGGATATGAGCCTGTGACTCTGGGGATCAGGACTAGCAATATCAGTTTGGGAGCCATTAGCACAGACTGTTTTTAAAGCCATGGCAATGGATGAGGCCTTTTCAGAAGAGAATTATTGCAAGAAAAGAAGTAGTATGTCTGAAACCAAGGAACTCCAACACTGAAAACTTTTAAAGTGGAGTTGTTAGCAAAAGAGACTGAGAAAGAGTTGTCAAAGAAACAGGCGGAAATGTGGTGTCAGCGTCCTGTGTTTTGAGAAATAGTAGCCAATTGAGACGATGCTTAAAAACTATGGAGGTCAGTAACAACTTTAGCAAGAGTGGCTTGGGTGGGGTGTTGCAGGCAGATGACAGATATCTGATGTTGAAAGGTAAACAGAAAGTATAGAAGTGAGGCCAGGACAAGTAAAAAATTCTAAAATAAGTTTTGGGTAAGAACGGACAGAGAAATCTAGAGTAGTAACTATTGGGAGATAGGACACTTTTATTTTGTTGAAGATTAGAAATAAAACATGCTTATATGTTAATAGAAATAATTCAGTTGAGAGGAGATTAAGATAAAGAGAAAGAAAGATTAGTCAAAGAAGTTATTCCTTGGGAAGGCAAGAGAGCCTGGGACTCAGAATACAAGCCAAAGGACTTTGTTAGGAGAAGAGATTAATAGTTGTAAATATATGGTGATACAGGTCTACATAGAAATCTCTTAGTTGCTGTCCACCTTCAAGGATACAGCCCAGAGGCATATAACTGGGTTTATGCAGCTTAGAGTTTTGCCAGAGCAGTGCAACACAGTGAGAGGAGGCCAACAAGGGTAGTTTTCAAGGGAGTGATTACAATTAGTTGAGCTCAAGACTTTTGGTAATAGAGTGATGTAGACTTTGTATTTGCAGCAGTAAGCTACATGTGGTCTACCTACCTTTGACTTGTACCCTGTGGTGTATATTTAGTTTGAAGGCTAATATTGGTTTCTTTATTGCTATCTCTAAAATAGGTCTAGATATGAACATTTTAGTAGCTAATATGTAGTGCCAATTTTCTCACTGGCATTCTTCTCTTCAGTAAAGTCAGTAATCTAAGTTGTAAGAATAACTATTTTTATGGATTGCTATAAAAGTTATTTTATTCTGAATTCTAAAATACTGTCTTCTAAACATCACTTGATAACATAGATGTGTTCTTGGCCTGCTGGGTAAAAGATACTCCAAATTTGCTTCAAGAAGTTTAAAAATATGAGTCTAAATGGGAATATGTTAGGTAAGTTTTTTAAACTACACACAGACACACACACACACACACATGCACACACGTAAACGGGTCCTGCAAAGCTCCCTTGTTTCCATCTATGAAAATCCATCCAGCAAATACCCCTCTGCTGTATTAGCCTTGCCTGTGAGCTTCGTTTCTGCCACCATTACCTTTTGGTTTTTGAGGTGGCAGCATACTGTGTTAAGTGTAAAAAACGGTGAGGATGCATTTACAACAGGGCAGGCCTCCTCATGTAACTAGCTTTTCCGAATGTCTATTTCTAATTGGATGATTTTTTATTTTCTCTTCCTGCCCATTATAATGAATTTTTTTAAAAAAGAGATTGTCTCTGATTGCTCTAAGATTAAGATAATTCTTCTCCATGAATAAATGCATAAATAATAATCAAACCTTTATAAAAATCAGCATGTTATCCATAGAAACCTGCAAGCAATTTAGTTTTTAATTACACATTTACCTGTATTTCTATTTTAACTTTCACCATTCTTTCCTCCAACTAATGGTGATGTAAAACATTTTTGGAAAGTATAAGACAGCTATTCACAAATTCTGGGAGAGATAAAGTGTTGAAGAACTCATCCTTTGAATAACACTGTATGTCATCCCGAAATTATCTCATTTAATTCTGACAATAACCCTTGAAAAATGAGTGTACAATCATCATAACTATCCCATTATTACCAATGGTAAAATAAAAATATGAAGAGTGTAGGGGCTTAATTAGCCTAAAATGACAGAACTAGTAAGTAGCAAAAAGCAGAACTCAATCTCAGGACCTCATATTATGATTTCTGTGTTTTTTCTATTATCCACACATCCTTTCCAAACTGCACTTTGGTAGCTTGGGCAAGTTATGTCACTGGATTTAGGTGGAAACAGGGAGATGACCAATAAAGCACGCTCTGGCATGTGCTTCCCTTTGGAAATACTTTTGGAGGAACTGGACCTTCATAGAGAAGGCAAGCCCACAATTTAGTCATGATTGCCACACTTTTTGGCAGAGTCTTGCTTGTTCTGTCACTTATTTTATAGGATATGAGATTTTAATAACACATTTAATAATATATCATAAAGAAAACATGATATAATGAAAGAAAAGGGAAATATAGTATACTAGGTTAGCCCTAAATTAATAACCCCATGATTATAATCATATAACATGATTATAATCATATAATCAAATGTTATATGATATACAAGATTATTTTTTCACTAGAGGAAAAGTATTTGTGTTTGTCATATAAATGTATGTGATGTACATAGTAAAACTGATAGTATTAATAAAAATCTTAATAGGCATCATGATTAGAATAAAATGATATTTTGATCCAAATCCCTAATTAGAACAGTACATTTACCAACTGTTCTCATTGGAAATGGAGCCAGAATTCACCATTTAAAATGATACCTAATTAATCTTTCTTTGTAACAGATGTCAGCCTTATTTTCAAATCTTTTGTAGACAATAACTCTCTGTGTGACTCTTTTAATTGCCTATCTGGGGTTATTTTTTAACACTATAATATATGGTTAAATAAAGAAGGCAGAGAAAATCAGTTTAACTGTGATTTGAGTCTGTTTTGCTACTATGGTGGGAATAGGAAATGCTTAACACCACAAACACATTCATGATTCCATTAGAATCAATTTAAAATCAAGTTCAGTAGTAAGTGTGTTAATCACAGCATAGCGAGGAAACTCTGGCCTAGGAGTTAGGAGACCAGAATTCTCTGCCACATATTATTGCATCATCTCAAGCAATTCATCCCCCCTCTTCAAACCACAGATGCACTGTATCTGCATAACAAAACCACTGGACTGTGATTCTTAGGGTCTCTTCCAGGATTAAGATTATTTTATCTTTTAAAAAATTCAATTTTTATAACTCACATTCTGTTTTAATTTACTCTGTGCACATGTATGTGTACATATGTATATACTCACACACATCCATATAGCTCTATCTTTACATAGTATTTAGACTTCATTCCACAGTGTCTTTTGATGAAGAAGAGCAAGATAGTGACAGTTCATAAAATTATTTATGCTTTTTGACATATATTGTCTGTTATAGGTTAAAAAAGTATTATTTAATAATAGTTTTCAGTATATATCTGTGGAAGCATAATATTACATTTTGAATGCTTTTGCATCATTGAGTGAGGAAAAAGAATTATGATGAAAATTTAAGATATATATTTAATTCCTATCAATTCTTCCTTACTATAGTAAAGTAATGCATATTTTTATTCTAGCAATTACTTACCAAAAATGACAAAAGTATAATATGAAGAACAGAAAAAAATATGGAATAGAGTGTGTCAAAAATTGTGTCAGTACTTGCTGTGATAATTAAAGGTAACAACCAGTTAGTAGGAACTCATGTATCCCTATTGTTGAGGATTTGAATAATGTGATCTGTATTTGGATGAAGACTGCAATAATTTGATCTGTAAGTCTGCTGGCTTTGAATGAACTCTATATGTTAAACAAAAACCCATGAAGTTGATAACCTTTATAATGCCAAAATGGCTAATCGCAGATAAGAACCATTGACATTTAGTAAGAGCTCATACTATACAGACTATACTTTATACATATAATTAACTTCACTTTGCAGGTGAGAAAACCGAGACTTGCAGCTATTAAGTAAGTTAGTCAAGACTTCTCAACAAAAGTTGAGGGGAGCCAAGATTCCAACTTAGGCAGTTTGAATCCAAATTCTTATCAATACACAGTGAAACTGACCAGCAAAGGTGTAATGCAGAAACAGAAGACCAAATACCACGTGTTCTCACTTATAAGTGGGAGCTAAACATTGAGTAGGCATGAACATAAATATGGGAAAAATAGACACAGGGGGACCAGAGGGTAGACAAGAGGGGGACAGAGAGGGAGGTAAAGGTTGAACAACTACCTACTGGGTATTATGCTCACTACCTGGGTAATGGGCTCAGTCATACCCCAAACCTCAGCATCACACAATATTCCTTTGTAACAAATCTGTACAAGTGCTCCAATTCTAAAATAAAAGTTGAGGAGAAAAGCTTAAAAATGACCAACTAATCATAAAGGATTAAAGGAAGCACGTACGTCATTCCTAAATGTTTATCTTTAGCTTGACCTACCTGTATATCTACATGCCTTTTAGACTTATCCCCTAGAAAGTCTCGGACTTACCTCCAACCCACACTGCCCAACTGAGGTCACTATCCTGTACATTAAACTTGCCCCTTCCGGTCGGCGCGGTGGCTCATGCCTGTAATCCCAGCACTTTGAGAGGCCGACGAGGGTGGACCATGAAATCAGGAGTTAGAGACCAGCCTGGCCAACATGGTGAAACCCTGTCTCTACTAAAAATACAAAAATTAGCTGGGCGTGGAGGCCTGCACCTGTAATCCCAGCTACTCAAGAGGCTGAGGCAGGAGAATCGCTTGAACCGGGGGGTGGAGGTTGCAGTGAGCCGAGATCGGGCTATTGTACTCCAGCCTGGGCGAAGACTGGGGCGAGACTCCGTCTCACAAAAACAAAAACAAAGCAAGCAAGCAAACAAACAAACAAAAAAACATGCTCCTTCTCCAGGTGTTTTCCTAGCTGGACAAAGTTCCCATCATTCATCTATGGCTCAAGCATAGAAATCAATGCTGTCTTCTCTCTCCTCACTTGCTGCATCCAATTATTCATTATATCAATTCAATTCTATTACTTAAATACGTTTAAAACCAATTGCTCTTCTCTTTTGCCATGGCCTCCCTCCTGGTCTACGAGACTATCATTTCTCATACGGTCAACTGTAAAATTTCCCAATGTTGGCTACTCTTCTTCCAGTTTTACTCTTTTCTATCCATTCTTTATACTTTAGTAAGAATGGTGTTTTAAAGTCACATATTTTATTATATAACATAGCTGGCTTAAAACCTCATATATTTTCATTATTTTGGATAAAATCCGACCTCCTAAATATACCCACAAGTTCAGCTCTCTGTTTACCCACTTTCCCCCAAACCCACATCATCTTATGCCATGATCTCCTCCCATCTCATGTCACAGCCATGCTGGTTTTTTTTTTTTTTTTTTTTTTTTTTTTTTTTTTTTTTGTTGTTTGGTTTTTAATTTTGTTGTTAAGGATGTTAAAGAAATAATTTAAAAT